>JAXGGA010016287.1:0-26988 GCA_038373865.1 Uloborus plumipes | reverse complement strand
ATTTTATCTTAATTTGTAAGCGTCTACTATTGAAGACAAAATTCCATAAATTTTGGTCACATATCTATTGCGCATTTTGGACGATTAAAAAAGAACTATAAAGCGCCCCCTAGCGGTAAAAGTTAAAATCCACTTAAAACACACAATGCAATAGAACTTTATTAGAAAAGGATATTAAATTCTATGATTTTTTTCGTAACGTACGCTATTAACCTTGTGAATATCGGAACAAAGAAGCACATAAAATATATTCAGAGGCCACCATTTCGAACGTCCGCCATTACTGAAATATTGGAAATCTCAGATGGCCGCGTATCCAAAATGACTCGTAATTATACGTAGTATATGCACACCAGTAGCGAGGCGTGACTTCAAGCGTCAGTCATCGCTAACTTTCAGGTCCCTACAGAAATATACCAGACCATATGTTTCGCTCAGGGGTGTTTGTGATAAGAAATTCTGAAAATTTTGGGCTACCGTTTCCGAAATTTAATTTTTCAGTTTTCAAAAATTTTATTTCCGTTAAAGCAGGAAATTCTCCTCACACAATAAATGAAGTATACTTTAAAATGATGAAAATCATTCATGGTTTTTTATGAGTTTTAAAACTAAATATTAAAAAATTCAACTAACCTTGTAAAAATCTTGGTTCACAGATGCTTCTTTTTCAATTTGAAAAGTTCAAGCTTGCTGAAATGCAAAGCTCGAACGGCAACGAGCACTAATTTTTATGAAAAGCATTTATTATTGAAACTAAAAAAAGAGAGTAAAAAAACAAAAACACGCACACATATATTCGTTTTTGAAAGTTCGATGAAGTTCCAAAACACAAAAGGTAACAGTGTTTTCCCCATGCAAAACTACTGTTGCAAACAATATTGTCTTCGACCCGTCGGGCTCATATTGGCGCCATTGTAAGATAAAAATATTTTTCTAACCGCAACCCCCCCCCTTTTTTTTTTTTTTTGAAAAATGTGACGCACCGAATTGAAAAAAAAAATATATAAAAGAATGAACGAAGCAGGAGAAGAAAATCTCTACCCCTCCCCATCCAACCTCCACGATCCGCCAAAACTGAGAGTTGCCAATAAAAACAAAATTTCCGCGGGTCATCGCCGATGAGTCGTACTACATCTAAGGGAAGCTGTGAAAGAATCTGATTGACTGAAATGGCTGACAAGCGAAAAAACTTGCGCGCGCACACACAAAACCGATGCGGTATCTTTAGCGATGAGTGAAGGTCACGCCTAATCGTTTACTCAACAGATGGCACCACTAAAATAAAATTATTTTGAGTATTAAATGATCCGAAAAAATAATCTGAAAATAAAATTTTAAAAACTTTAATTCTTCCAGTGCAAAACGAGGTTTGCCTTCAGGTCATCGGCGAATCGTTCGATGACTTGAGGCCTCGCTACTGATGCACACCAAGTTACATGCTTCTATCATTAAAGGCACAATTCCACTTTTTTTGTCATATATCTGCTGCACTACCATACATTTTACTTCAAAATAAGTCGTAAAATTATTCAGTTTTTCAAAATGGGCGATTTTTTTAGTAAAAATGCCTGAAAACTACAAATCGCGCTCTGTAAGAAAAAATTAACTAGTTATATGCAATTTATGTAAGTTATTTTACATTTTTAAATGTTCCAAATGGAATAGTCCGCATGTTAAGAAATACATCAAAAATTTTAAGATCTGTGACAGCTTACCGGTCAGAAAAAGTCAGAAATCTCTCTAAATCTATTTCTTTTTAACCCTTTTCTGAGGTAAGTTTTCAGTCTAACAATTTTGTTAAAACTGAAATACATTAAAAAAATAACGTGTGTATATAGTAAAAAGGTTTAGAAAATAAAATAATAAACACAAGAAAATAATTAAGAGCAAGAATCTGAGAAACTGTCACGCCTAGCATTATGAGGTGATTCATGACCTCTCAGATTTTCTCCCAAAAATTACCAAATGTTTATTATCTTATTAAAAGACCAAATCCAGAATGTTTTGTTCTAAAGTTGAGTTGTTTAGTTTTTATGGACCCCCAAAGTTGAAGGTGCGGCATCAAAAATTAAGCGGATTTTCAAGACATGGAAGTTGCTGTGAGCTAAAACTCTTACCAGGAACTGTTGAACTCCAATTTTCTTTTTGTATATGGCATATAGAAGGTTGAAACTTTACAAAATAAATGTTAAATTTGTGGTAAGTTGTTGCCGTAAGATCAGTGAAGGCCCTCAAAACAAGGTATTTTTGACGTTTTTCAGCGTTTTTGAGGTCCAAAAACAGCTTGTACATTTCAGTTGCCGCGGCAAAAGTAGTGTCGTTTGAAAGACCAGTGTTAGCACTTTAAAATAATGTATAAATAACCGAGGAAAGTTCAACGTGCTTTTAGACGCGTAAAGCCGAAATATGAAAAATGTCATATTTTCCCGATATTCAAACGGTCATAACTTCCTCTGCCAATAACATATTGAAATATTTTTTCTGCCAATGTCATAGTCTATTCTTTGTTTTAACAGAACAGTTGAGTCCTTTGAGGCGAAATGCTAAAAAAATTTTTACAAAAAATGCACAGGAAAAAATACATTTTTTGTCAAAAATTTTTTTACATTTCGCCTCAAAGGACTCAACAGTTCTGTTAAGATAAAGAATAGAGTATGACATTGGCAAAAAAAATATTTCAATATGTTGTTGGCAGAGGAAGTTATGACCGTTTGAATACTGGTAAAAAATGACATTTTTCATATTTCGGCCTTACGCAACTACAAGTACGTTGAACTTTCCTCGGTTATTTATACATTATTTTAAAGTGCTTACACTGGTCTTTCAAACGACACTACTTTTGCTGTGGCAACTGAAATCTACAAGCTGTTTTTGGACCTCCAAAACGCTAAAAAACGTCAAAAATGCCTTGTTCTGAGGGCCTTCACTGACCTTACGGCAACAATTTACCACAAATTTAACATTCATCTTGTAAAGTTTGAACCTTCTATATTTCATATACAAAAAAAAAATTGGAGTTCAACAGTTCCTGGTGAGAATTTTGGCTCACAGCAACTTCCATGTCTTGAAAATCCGCTTAATTTTTGATGCCGCACCTTCAACTTTGGGGATCCATAAAAACTAAATAACTCAACTTTAGAACAAAACATTCTGGATTTGGTCTTTCAGTAAGATACAAAGCATTGGTAATTTTTTGGAAACAATCTGAGAGGTCATGAATCACAGGCGTGACACTCTCTCAGATTCTTGCTCTTAAGCTCTTGATATTCAAACCGCGCTTCAAATAAATTTTAGATTATTTTTTAAAAATAATTCGAGTGGTTTCCTAATCGTTTTTGAAAATGCTGAATTCATTTGCATTGCAAATAAGTACCAATAAAGTTTTTACCTTTTATTTGTTTTTTAAGATGAAAAATGTTGTTCTGTTTATGTTCTTAAACATTAAAAGGAAACAAAGCAAAACTTTCGAAATCACAAGTTTAATGCTTATTTTCCAGAAAATCTGCTATTGCCGAGAAATAAAACGTCGACTGTTTTCCCAAAATGATTGAGAATGTAAATTGCATAAAACATTCTTTTCTTTGTGGACGAATGCTAAAAAGGGAAAACAAAAGTTTTATATTACGCTGAAACTTCAGTTCTCCTGTAGAATATTCTATTTTATTCCTTTCCTACGTCCACTGTGGCAGATGGCAAGCGAATTGTCGCTGGCTACTGTAGTAGAAGTACTTTTATGTTCTACGTGATGAAAATTAGAAAATACCATTTTGATAACTCTTAGTTTTATATTACATGAAAGAAAAAAACAAACATCAGTGTCTTCTGAAGTCTTCAAAATTAAAATGCAATCAAGTAAAACACATTTATATCAAACACTTCCCTTTATTGTGCTGCATATTTTAACGATTCTTCAAACGTTTCTGAGGCCTGACTTATGAATAAAAGTCTATATAACAACGATTTAAATCGCTAGTCTTCCTTCTTCTTGTAGTTATAGTTGAATCTTTATTGTCGACTGATTAAAAGGGTTTGAAAAATTAGATGATATCTTATTTATAGTTAAGTAATTTAGCTGGACGATTTGTATAACCGCAAATACAACCAGTACTTTCATTCCACGTGAAGAAATTTGCAAATTGTATTACGGGTGCGTTATTGTGAAGATCCAAAAGGTGGTAGAAGTCGATATTACACGGTGGCTATCAGACATACTAACGACATAATGACATAGAATTTTTCCGGTGAATGACCGATTCAAATCCACATTTCCTCATTTCGGTCTTTCAAAGTAATATATTTATAAACAGATTATTTGTTTTTGGGGATTTAATTCAGAGTGTATTTAGCTATTGATTCATTCAAGATTTGTTTTCCATCTGATATTGGTTCTTGTTGAATCAAAAATACTACGTTGCTATAAATTTAAATTTACAGCTGTTTTTCAGTTATTATTTTCCGTTGAAACAACTCCTATCAAGGCAAAACATTTGAAAAGGTTCTCCAAGATTGGCGAGTTTTATATATTTGACGGACGATTAGCTGCAGCTGAATTTCACCTACAATTGAACTCTAGGAGCTTTCACGCCGGACAAATAGAAACTGAAAGCCTTTGTTTCATGCAGTTGAATCAATGATTAGAGCTGCCGTATTGTAATGAAAGCGAATTTCAGCTAACGTTAATGATCCCCCGAGGAAACTGAGATCATGAATCAGATGCTGACTGAATCCTCGCAGTGATATGAGTTTCTGTGTCCTGATCTATTACTGATATCTAATTACCCTTAATGTATAGTTTGTCTAATAGGGAATCACGATTAAAAGGGGAATAAAGTTTATTTGTTTGTTTATTTATTGATCGCCTTTGAAAGGGAACTGAAATAGAAATTGGTACCTGCTGTGTTAATTTATGTTTCATGTTTAGTATGTAAAAATTACTCGATGTAAACTTTCACTAAATTGTACAGTAGTAATTTACTTTTCCTTTCGGTTTTCTTTAATTCAGAAAATGACTTAGTTTGTTGTATGGTTTCTTTTTCTTAATATCTTCAATTAAAAATTTATAACACTACAGTAATTAACTAGTGTAATCTCTCTTTTCAATGGGAAGATGTTAACTTATGGATGAAAAGGCATCTGATAAAAACGCTAAAACACGTGTGTCTGCAACCATCTTTAATTTTAGTTCGTCTAAACATTAAATAATCATAATTTACTTTTCTCCACAAAGTTTATTGATTCTTAGTTGAAGTACGCTTTAGTAAGACTTGGTTGAAGTTAATTTCCTGTTGAAATATTTTTTTTTATTCTCTAAGCAAGTCAGGTATTTGGTTCAGTTGTATTGAAACACTCAAAATGGTACAAACGAATACCGAACAGTTCAATTATAGCATCCAAAGCCTGAAATTCCGCTCTTGTTTTGTCAAGTGGGTGTTTAAAGCACCTTTTTTATTTTTGAGCTTAGTTGTAGAATAAGAGGCCAATAGATTATACGACGTAAATTCATAAAATAATCCCTTTAATGAAGTTAAAAATGCAAGATAACGTGTCCAAAAGTACAAATAAAATGTTTAAAAAGAGTTAGAAAACTCTAGCAACAGAAAGAAGAAAAGGAGTTAGAAAACTTTTAAACATTTTATTTGTACTTTTGGACACGTTGTCTTGCATTTTTAACTTCATTAATTGTACAAAATTTTGGAATGCTTTTCTTACTAATCCCTTTAATGCCATATATGTACTTATGCTATAGCTGTTTACAAAAAATAAATTATCACCATTTTTAACTTCACGATATTTCCATTCATGAGGTAAGACAGTCACGTCCATTCCGCTGTCAACCAGGTGAGTAAATTTTGAAACGGGATCCTGTAGAAAAAGGCAACTTGTTTTATTTGACTAAAATCACATTGCACCAAATTATAATATTTCTCTTTAAGTTTTCTGAGCTTTTGGAACACCAAGGATATTTTCAGAACTTCGTATTGATTTCGCACTTCCAAAGGTATCAACACTACTGTTAGTATGCTTTTTAACCCCGAGTTTAATCTTTGATTGCGGGAAAAATATCTATACAAAGTATTACTGGGGCGACTTCGTGAAAGGTACCGTAAAATGGGGTGTATAAGAACAGCGGGGTCAATCGGAACAAAACTTCCTGATCGTACAAGGAAATTCTTCATAAATATACTATTGGGTATTTTTTGCAATTAATTTTTTTTAGAAAGGTAAGATCATAGGAAGTAGGAAAAAATTACTTTTGTCAATCTGGTGACGTTACTGGCTTATAAGGAGGGCTGCACGTGGAATGCTAGAAAACATCACATTTTCATAGACTGCAAAATTTCATATGCAAGTACAAACCTTTTTTATAATTTAAACCTAAGAGTGATATGTTTCAATTATGCATGTATCTGAGCAATTGAATACCACATTAGAATTTACATTTTTTTAAAAATTGTGTCATAAAAATGACGAATACTGAAAAATGACATAAGAAAAAAAATTGCGGGTGCATCGGAACACTTGGTTCTGTTGTTCCAGTTCAAACTTATTTAAAGGAAACTGTTTGAAAAATCAAGATTCTAAACCCAATTTCTCTAGTCAAGACAAGAACAAGGATTTATAACTGTTTATCTCTTCTCGTGAGCAACTAGATCTTAGAATGACAGAAAGTTGCAGATTTAAAAAGATTTTTGCCCTAGGAGACTTCTTTTACCTAAAATACATTGGGAAAGTCATACAAACTCTATGTAGCAAAAGTTCAGCACACAGACAGTGATGAATAAGTGGGAAAATCTTACAGGACAATCCCCAAAACCCAGCGATTTCAAGAAACTAAAGAAAAGGCAGTGTTCATCCCAGAAGATGTTATGAAAAATCTTAAGTCAAGCCACAATTGCTAGTTTTAAGGCCAAATTCATATTTGTTGACAATATGAGTGACTTCAATTTATATTAAAGCTTTGTATTTTAATTCAAAAGCATTTCTTAAAATTAATTTTAATTTTTCATAAGTTCAAAATTATTTTTAATTCTGACAATATATAAACCATTACTGGTATAGAAAATAAACTTTTATTTGAGAGTAACTATCAGTTCTTATTCTCCCCCATCAATATTATTCATGTTTGTGAGACCAGACAGGTTAAATTGAAAAAAAAAAATAAAAATTTTAACATGTGTTCCGATTGACCCCTATCAGCGGGGTGATTCGGAACACCCCTAAATTCCTATATATATGAATAATAACTGTTCGACATGTTTTGTATTTGCTTGGAATATCAAGAGCAAAGCAAGACCGAAGTTTTTACCAAAAAAATCAAATTAAAAAAAAATCTTTTTATTACTTTTTTTACAATTAAAGCTGAAAAGTGTTCCGATTCACCCCATTTTACGTATTCAACTGACTTAAATTTTCAATCCATGGAACACAGCGCTTCAGAGGTGGTTCACAAAATACTCTTTAAAAATGGTATTGTGAAACTAATTAAATTTCATCTTACAGAAATTTGATGCCTCGTATTACAGATAAGTGTGAATTTCAACATAAGAAATTCATCCAAACAAACTTAATCAGAAAATTTTGAACACTCAAAAAAGCTTAACTATGGTGATCTTTGACTCCTTACCTTAAGTGTGGAAAGAAGCTTGGATCTCTATTTTTTAAGCATGAGAAAGAGGCACCAGGAGTTAATAAATTATTTCACTTGGCTTAGAGTCTAATTACTTGAAAAATTCCTCTAAAAACCCTTAACGTGTCAAGCTTATTGTGCCATGAGCTTTCTAAATTTTTCTTCTTCGATATAACTTTTTTTCCCAATCCAGACACATAATATCTCTTGTTTTAGTCATTAATGGTAACCTGCAACACTTTATGCCAAATTCTTACTGGTTAAAACTGAAACAAAACTGCTGGTTTGTTAGATTTCAGAGTAATAATTCACTATTGATTATTCATATTACAACATTTCTGCTTGAGAAGAAATAAAATCGGCAACTTCGAAAACTATAGTCAGAAGTGATTCCTATTACTGAATTTCCTTATTTAGAAAATATGCGTTTAACACAGTGTATTAAGTCACAGTTGCAGATGGGTTTGAAAATGTTGATAAGGAACAATACGTGATTGGTTAAGCAACGAAAGTTGGTAACCAAACAAAAGATTACTAAAGGAAGATGAAAGTTATGATGCGTTGCCATAAAGACTGCAAAAAGAAACATCGAAGAGCGAAGTGGCAAGGAAACGCGCTAAAGAGCGACATTGATGGTCAGTCATCGAGTTGCTATATCAGAGACAAATAAATCATCAATGTTCGGAATCAAAATATCATGAAATTAGTTTATCCACCAAAAGCTGTCAATGTTCAGGGAACCATTTCTCTATTCAATAGCTATGTTCGAGTTTATTACATCTCCTTTTCTTGAATTATGTGAAGAACAAGATTCACTAATGTTATGTTTTAAACATTTTTTTAATTATATTTTTTGCTGTAATTTTGAATAGTTTGTTAAACATTGTAACTAACCCATAACCCATACTACAATGTAATACAATAACTAAGTAAGTTTTTTCTCATAAAAACTATTTAATATAAAATATAGTTGATATTGTTTTTCTATGCCATACAATAAATAGTAATACCAAGATAGCGTTTATGAAATAAGATTATCAAGAAAGTTGAAAAAGGGGGTGAAGAAAAAAAAATATGTATTGAAAGGAGAGACCATGTATAAAAGTTTAGAAACCACTGCTGTAAGTAACTATTAAATTAAAAAGAATATATATTTTTTTTTAACTTTTCATGTTTAGTTTTTAGTTAAGAATCGAATTTCAAAATTATTTACACGTAATTTTATTTTTCGAACTGCGTTTTGTCACTTTATTTACTTCCTTTTATGAAGTCGAAATGTTTTTATAAAAATACTCGAAACACCTTCAGATCTAAACATTTATCGGAAAAGATTTTGAAGAGAAGCTTTCTTTATATATGTCCTACTTTGCGATGTTTGAAAACATCTAGGAAGAAGTATTTCTGTTTGCCATGTACGACGGAATGGAACGGAAATATGAAAGCGGCTGTGAATCGGTTGCCATAGAAACAATCAAGAACAGAAATGTAGTGATGGAAACGGTCAATAAGTGTTACGTCGTATATATTTGATTTTATGAATCAAATGCTAATTCTTATTTGCTAATATATTTTTATTTTGAACCCTATTGTGCCACTAAAGAAAAGCAATTCTTCCTTTTGAAGTTTCTAAAAAAATATTACAATTTCAGGACAAAACTTCAAAAAATTCTTTATTTTTCTAAGCTTAATATAATTAATAGTTTAGAAAAACGATACAATATAACTAGTTTAACTAGGGAATTAAATATTGTTTCTTTTGGCTTGGTGAAAAAAAAAGGTATCAATTTCTAATTCATTAAAATTGAAATCATAACTCTAAAATATTCTCTTGAGAACGATTGAGTTAAAATCAAACACGATTTAAATTGACCTAAAAACATTTATAGAACAATTCTATATTTAACTTAAATGTGGAGTAATGTGTATAAGGCAGGGGTGGCCAACCCGCGGCACGCATGCCACAATGTGGCACGACAGAGCAGTAGCAGTGGCACGCGAAGACTTTCTGAGAAAATTCCGAAATTGAAGAAAAAATGTCGATCTCAAAAATATTGATGAAAACTAAAACCCTTGAACTGATAACTATAATGATATTATGACGATTAAGTGTCAAGGGGCTTTCTTACAAATTTTCTTAACTACAATATTGCAAAGTACTTAGGGTTCGGATATCAAACAAAAGCTGTGACGCTACAGACAATGCTTTGTAAAACATATTTGTGTTCGACACGAATGAAACTTTCGATGCTGCAGAATGAATTCTTGATTTGCAATAGTTTCAGCTATACGGGTGATGAAATTTTTAGAAAAAGTTAACTCTGCAAGAAAAATTAAGAAACCAGATTGGACAAAATTCCGTATGGTTGCACAAATGAAGATCCTTAAACTGTTTTTGTTACATTACTTCAAAATAATTTGGGAAAAAAACTTCCAATAGTATCATCGAATTGTTTATCACAAACTCCTTGCCAAAGAACTTTTCTCTGCTGGTGACCTTTTCACTGCATTAACAAACTACGAATTAGAGCTCTGAATGTTTTGTGAACGTTTCCCAGGAGAAAGAGGAGACCATGTCAAGTTACTGCTTCATTGAAATGTGAAATAGCTGTCTAAAGGAAAAATAGTCATACGATTTCAGAATTTTAGGGGGAGTGTTTTTTAAAATGTCAGGAAGGAAAGCAATGAGGACTTGCTACTTAGGAATGAAGAATAGCAAATGAATTTAGCTATGTCATCTCTTATTATCCAGCGTTTAAGTAGTTTAAATTTAAGATAGTACAAAAAAGTTTCCTAAACCAGTATAGGCCATCTATATTCTTTTATGATGAAACTTCAGTTTCTTTCTCTCTACTTCGAAAAAAGAAACACATTAAATTTAATACTGAAAGTATCAACCCAAACTTAATAATTTTCAAATGATATATGGAGAAAATTTTACACCTATTTTAAGTTTACATTCAGTGTTAGGTTTGATGATTTTCAGGATCATAAAAAAATGCTGATCTTCTCAAATTCTTTGTCTATTTCTCTGCAAGACACTACTTGTTACCCTTCTGAAATCTAAAGTAGAATTACTGACCTTTTGCATGGATAATCAAATATCAGAGCTTACTTCAACAGAAAGTCATCTACGTTATTTGGAAATTTGTAACAACAAAATTTTTTTTCACATTTGCACACTTTAGCCGTCTGATGCTGTTGTAGATTTGGTTCAAAATACACTTCTAAACAAATATGTTTCTTTATGAATGCAAAAAAATCTAAATACCGTTGAATATCAAATGATAGCACTTAAAACACTTAAACTTCTTAGGATTCTCAAGTACTAATAACAAAATTAAACACTTGGTAAAAAAGATACGGCCTCATAAACCACATTAAGCACAGATTGTTTAATTTTAGAATAGAATGATTGATGTTATTTGGTTCTTTTTTAAGTGTAAACCAACTGATAGAACTTATAAAAGTGTTTATAAACGATAACTTTTAAGTTCGGACTTGTTTTATCTTTATCATCGTTTAGATTTCAATTGCTCAGATTTGAGAGAAAAAAAGTTTTATTTGAGTAAGAATTACATAGTCAGCCAACCTAAAATTTATTTTTAACTTTTTAAAAATTTTCAGTTTGTTGGAAAAATACAAAGTGACACGCTGAGCTTTTTCTGTCCAGATAGTGGCACTCTCCCTAAAAAGGTTGGCCACCCCTGGTATAAGGTTTAAAAAGTAGATACGGAAAAATGATATTATCAAAGTATTTGTTAAAAGGTTTTTTTTTGCTTTAACTACTAATGGCTAAATTAATACGCCATGTATATCAGTATGGATCTTGAAGTCGAAATTACGAAAAAAAGAATCGCCACGTGGTATAAAAGGTATTTTTTTCCTGATTGAAAAGAATGTCTTCCCGTGATTTATAAGAACTTAATAGAAGTAAGAAATTGATATTAATGACAACTTTGAGTAAAAAATTATACATTAGTAATGAGTTAAAAAATAGATATTTCGTGGTTATAAATAGACTGAGACTGAAAAATCCCTCGTAATAAGTCGAGAAAACAGGAATAAAATAAAAAACTGAACTGGAATGTGTTTAACTGGAATAAAATAAAAACTTTTATTCAAACCTCTTTCTTACATGTCTCTAATCCTTTCATATACTAAAAGAAGCAAACTAAAATTTTCAACGAAGTTTACCGGATAGTTCTCGATTTTTGCAGTCAAACACGCCGACACTTTTTGGATACTTAATTTCATACAATGAACTACTAGTAACAGCATGTCGATGCTCGTACTAAGAATTAAAACGAAAGACCTTAAATTATTGAAATCTTCTAAACACCTCACCCCCTTGAAGTAAAAACAACAGGAACACCTTCTCCATCTGAAATTTTTACACACCTTAAAAAAAATAGTAGCACTTCATTTGCACTTTGAAATATTTCAAAAAATATTTGTTTAAAAAAACACTAAATTAAATTAGACATTAACACTTGCTTTAAAATGTAAAATGATATCCCGCCAAGGGACCACGCTATCGTGACCTAGCCGATTAGCGAGCGAAAAGAACGGTCAACTCAATATCGGATCCTTTTAAAGTGTTCGAACGAAAATCCGCTCCACCCCTCTTACAATCTATATCCACGTCTATATTATTTGGCATAGGCACTCTCGTGCAAAGTAAATTTCTAGTATTATTTCGCATTATAAGAAGGTTTAACTACGGTTAAGACAAATATTCTTCAAGTTATTCTAGAAGCACATACAGATAAAATGCAGAAGACAATCAGCAAAAGCATTCTGTGCGAAGGTGACTTTTGTTCATTTATACACACAGAATTTTTATCTTTTGCAACTACTCGTTCGTTATCTACTTTCTTCACGAGATTTTCAGTCTTTACCAATTTTCTTGCCAAAATACCTTCAACATTGTAAATGACTTTGATTACAGAAGTTAAATAAAAGCGTTTGTTGTGAAATATACCGCAGAAATAAGTGTGAAACGAATTCAGGAATACAATATGTCTATTCTTACAAAACAATTTCCAACGTTTTGTCAAAATTCAAAAATTATGAATATAGCTCAATGTGTTGCTCAGAAAAGTATACAACTTTCAATCATAATATCAAACGTGCAAAATATTTTTTGAAAGAACACCTTAGTACGAAATATGGTACAATTGTGCTAACGCATGTTAATTAAGTGAATAATACAATTTTTTTTTTTTTACACTATCGACATCGTTATGCTGAAATTTTTTCTATAAAATTCTCTTTATTCTCAAGTGACTCTACAAAATGTTCATAAAGATAAAGATACGGGTTATAATGGATTTTTAAACTACACAATGAGTGGATGCGAATCTAATTGCAATGCAATTGTAAGCACTAATTAAAATATTATTAAAAAATCAATGAATATTTTGCTAAAATGACTTAAATTCTTTATTTCCGCGGAGCAGTTCAAGTGCCGTTTTTAATTGCATTTTCTTTTTTAACTGTTGCTTAGATTTTCAATTTCTGAAGTCGATAAAAGAAAGCATTTGTTATATTGAAAACAAACAATGATTTATATTGAAGTTTACCGGATTCTTAGGAGTGGTCTTTTTCAAAACTTCGGAAGTTCAATTAATCTTTTGGAATTTTCAAAATAATAGATGCATTCAATTTCTAATTATCTTCATATTTTCAAACAAAGTATCTTTAGAAATATTTTATGCCTTAATGAGGTCTTTAACAACTACGTTTACAAAACAATTATTCATCTGTGCCTTATTCCTCCAAAACCAAATCCATTAAATTGTTTATTATTTTTAATAGACAATATTTTAATTAAATCTTACAGGTAGTTTTATTCAATAAAAGTATTATTCGTTTTCGTACTATGACTTTCAGAATTAGCACTGATTTAAAAGCATTCCAAGTGTAATTATTGTCACATTATGTGTGAAAGTTGTATCATGATTAATTTTCATACAATTTTTTTATGAAGTTGTCAAGAAAAAAAACCTATTCATATGCTATTGTTTTAAAAGTGCTGTCATCATATTACTATGATGTTATATAAGGTGAAATATTTTGTAAGAGTTTACCAAATTCGTTTTTTAAAGCTGAAATACTGCTGTACCAAGACTGCTGTATCAGTTGTCGATGGCGGCTGCTCGGTGTTTTGCTACGCTCATGGTGTTATCCGAACCTTGGTGCCAACCTATTTCTTTTAATGACAGACCAAAGAATAAAACATGTTTCAACATGTCGAGCTCTCCCCTACTTTAGGCATCATTTTCAAAGTAGGGCAGGTGGTTCTTCTGTTTTACATTGATGCCATTGGCATGAACTAATTAATACACTGCATGTTGTTTGAGAACCATCAACAAAACCTAATCCACTGCAAAGAAGTAATATGTTGTTTTTGCAATATAATACTGGCAACAGAGGTCCTAGTTTAAAACTGTAAAATTTCTAATTTTAGTTTATTACTATGCATTTTATTTTTAAACTGGAACATTTGCTTTCAGTAGTATACAGTAAAAACAACAGTTTATGTTTTGCAGTGTGGGTACTTAGCAGTCTTAAGAGATGACTACGCCACAGGCAAATGTTCTTTTGATCTGCACCCCCCCCCCCCCAACAAGAAAGTTGGTTATAACACTTCAGCACACAATAGATGGACATTTATATATCCTCCTTCAAAACCGTTAAAATCGAGTCTACATTTTAGTCCAGTCAAATTAGGAAAAAATCTCGGAATGTGAGATAACAAGCTATAAACTCGTATAAACTTGCATTTCGACATCCTAAACGGTGTCTCAAAACCTACATACGGTAGGGTGTGTGCGTCTATTAAAATCCAAGGTCAAAAGGTCACAAAAATCGATTTTTTGCACATTTTCGCAAATATATCGTTTCCTATGGGTTTTTTACTATTTGTATATATTATAAATATTGTAGAGGATTAAATTCCCTACAACTTTTGTATTGAAAATTTTTTTGTACGTCGAATCGTTTTCGAGATACAGGGCCGAGTTCGTGCGGTTAGAGCATCATTCAAGGTCAACTGGTCAGAAAATACGATATATAAAGTTTATTAATTGTTGATAAATACATAATTATTAATAATTTTTATTTCATATTAACTATTACATTATATTTAATAATTATTTTACTTACGTATCTATTTTTTACTATGCAGGCCCGTCATTTCAAGTTTTATCGAAGGAGGGGTTGTGGCAAAGGATCCAAACCACAATGCAATTTCATCGGAAAATATCAAAAACCACGCCCACTTCTTTGTAAATAAATTGATTTCTCAAAGCCAGGGGGGGGGGGCAACCGACCCCCTGACCCCCTAAATGACGAGCCTGTTATTATGTATCAATTTATTTAATAACACTTACCTGCCCGTGCAGTTATAGAATTGTATTAAGGAAAATACTTAAATTATATTTCAATTCTAATGTAATTTAGATTAATAACTCCATAAATAAGTAAAAAAAACGAGCAATTCTTGATTAACGTTTTTATTATAAAATATCATTCCAAGCATTAATGATTGTGGAAATTTAAAAAATAATAATAATAATTGCAAGAACTTATAATTTTTATAATTTTAATTATCTTTTTCTTTATCGTCTTCAACGACATTTGTCTCCAGGTCTTCCATGATTTCGGAGTCAAATGTTCTGTCTTCAGCGACATCGCTGTGATATGGTAAAGCATTGAGACAAGCTTGCCCATTGCACTGGCCACAACTAAAGAGCACTGCAACCCAGATTTTCTGCATCCACATCGCGAACCATAACCACTCTTGCAATTGTAGAATTTTGTGTTGAGCAATTCTTTTGGAGCAGGTGCTAAATTTGTCGTAATATGTTCCAGGAATTCGTATATTAATAAGCTTTTCTTTGTAACTTCGATTTAGTAAGTTTTTCCTTGCGTATTTGGTACACTGTCACCTGTCACGTCGAAACATATATTTTTGAACTGCTTCATTGCTGTAGTCTGAATATCCGTCAAATGCAACAATATTTTTTGGACTGTAATGCTTTTGTAAATACTTTACATATTTATTAAAATAAAATCGTCAATGTATGACAATATGACGCTAATAGACTTTGTTTTCAATGAAAACAATGTGACGTTCGTTATTGATAGCGGATTTCTTCTGCATCGCGTTTTTCCTAAAGTTTTGATAAGTATCCTCGTTCAAAAAAAAACACATTTTGTTTCTACACGCATTAAGTGGCTGTGATACGACCCCTGCGCTTTTTAAAAAAGGAAACAGCATTTGAAAAACTGAAGAATTTGGATTAATTTGCAGCACGTAGCAGTATTCGAAGAAAAAAAACTGTCCGATTTAAAGATTATTTGAGAATGGAATTCAAAGCTTGTTGAAAAGCTGTATAACGCTCCAAAATATGCGGAGAGTATCGATCATCTTCGTTATGCCCAAAACGTCAAGTCGACAAATTTAAATAAACCTGTGCAGCTATTAAATATTCCACCAACAAATGCAGTAGCTCACCAACATTTCAATCGCAAAAGTCTGTAATTGCAAGAGTGGTTATGGTTCGCGATGTGGATGCAGAAAATTTGGGTTACAGTGCTCTTTAGTTGTGGCCAGTGCAATTGGCAAGCTTATCTCAATGGTTTACCATATCACAGCGATGTCAATGAAGAAAGAACATTTGACTCCGAAATCATGGAAGACCTGGAGACAAATGTCGTTGAAGGCGATAAAGAAAAAGATAATTAAAATTATAAAAATTATAAGTTCTTGCAATTATTATTATTATTATTTTAAATTTTTACAATCATTAATGCTTGCAATGATATTTTATAATAAAAACGTTTATCAAGAATTGCTCGTTTTTTTTTACTTATTTATGGAGTTTTTATCTAAATTACGTTAGAATTTAAATATAATTTAAGTATTTTCCTTAATACATTCTATAACTGCACGGGCAGGTAAGTGTTATTAAATAAATTGATACATAATAACAGGCTCGTCATCTAGGGGGTTAGGGGGGTTGTTTGTCCCCCCCTGGCTTTGAGACTTCAATTTATTTACAAAGAAGTGGGCGTGGTTTTTGATATTTTCCGATGAAATTGCATTGTGGTTTGGATCCTTTGCCACCATCCTTCCTTCGATAAAACTTGAAATGACGGGCCTGCATAGTAAAAAATTGATACGTAAGTAAAATAATTATTAAATATAATGTAATAGTTAATATGAAATAAAAATTATTAATAATTATGTATTTATCAACAATTAATAAACTTTATACATCGTCTTTTCTGACCGGTTGACCATGAATGATGCTCTAACCGCACGCTCTCGGCCCTGTATCTCGAAAACGATTCGACGTAGAAAAAAGTTTTCAGCACAAAAGTTGTAGGGAATTTAATGTTCTGCAATATTTATAATATATACAAATAGTAAAAAACCCATAGGAAACGATATATTTGCGAAAATGTGCAAAAAATTGATTTTTGTGACCTTTTGACCTTGGATTTTAATAGACGCAAACACCCTACCGTATGTAGGTTTTGAGACACTGTTTAGGATGTGGAAATGCAAGTTTCTACGAGTTTATAGCTTGTTATCTCACATTCCGAGATTCTTGCCTAATTTCGCCTAATTTGACTGGACTATTTGTGGTTGGCGTATAATGGAAAAATAGAAACAGTTTTCGTGTTTTATTAATAACATAATTAACTAAACATTCCGTCTGAAATCTGTAGGTGCCATTTAATAAGAGACAAGAAATAAAACTATTAATAGTATCTACTGTGCGTTATCACTTTGAAAATTTTCAAAAATGAATCATGTTAAAAAAAATTTAATTGCTAGCAGCAAAAGCTCACTTTATGGTACCCTCTCAGACCTCGGTGTCCAGGCAATATCGTAGGTAACCCCCCCCCCCCCCCGCTTCGTACGAATCTGAATGCGTATGTTTAAAATGTTTATATTTCTATTTTCAGTACAAGGATCGATATCGCAGGTTGTAATTGAATTCAAAGTAGAATCAGAAGACTAATTTTCAATGTTTTCAAATTTCCTTATTCCTTTTTGTTTCATTGCAATTTTTTTCTATGGTCTTAGGTTTTTGGAGTTTCGGCTAATGTTGAACAGAAGTTTTTTTCTCAACATTGTAATCCAATGCGACATTCTCTCAAACCAAAGAATTCAGGAACAACAAATTTGATCAAGCATCATTATGGGAAAAATTTCAAGTAGCGATTAACGATTTATTTTAAATGACTTCTAGCCGTTCGGATAAATAAGGTATAACTAGTAGCATGGTTAGTTCAATATGTAAAAATTAATTAAGAAGCATTATAGGTAAAATATTCCGTTTAATAAATGTATGGGAACTTATTTTATACATAGTTTGCATTACAATACTCACTCTGGTGGCATTTAATGCAACTAATGTCTTAAGTGTAGTTTAAAATTATGTTCAATAAATCTATTTGACCTACCAAGCCTAATCTCTGCATTAATATGTATTTCAGCTACAGAGCAAAGTTATCAATTCTTCCAAAGTCGCACAATTAATTAGAAAGCTTACCTTTGTTACACAGTAAATAAACATCTATTGAATGTTTGAAAGATTTATTAAAAACACGATTAGCAATTTGAAGATAACATCACACATTACAGTGATGACAATTCAATAATTTTTATATTAATTAGAATTTGTTAATTGCACATTATTGAGCTATTAAAACAGATAATGTCTGTCAATACATATTTGAAACTTTCTTGTCCATCTTCGCCAAAATCGATTTGGATGACTGAAGCTAAAAGCTGGAAAAGCCATCCCCCTTCCCTCTCATCGATTGGAATTTATCCTTTTACCTTCAAGATTTATGCCATCGGGAATTTAATCATCTTTAGTGCTTAGAGAAGTCAATCCATATTCGTTTTACTCTTTCTCTTCTTCCCGTTTAAGAGAATAATGTCGCATCTAATTGTTATTTATATTTAAAAGATCCTAATTGACATAAATCTGACACTTAGTTCATTTGCATAATTAAAGAATAAGAATGAGATGACAAGGGAAGGGTTTAAACATGGAAATGTTATTAATTGAGATTATGTGCAACCCATAAACTGCTGACACTTTTTTTGACTAATCACATAACGATATTTTCTTCGTTTTGGCGAAAATTTTCCCAGAATGATTTATTTCTAATATAATAAAAATCTCCAATTATAAATTTTTGCACAGCTATTTATTATTTTAAAAAATGCTTTCATAAGTAACTGTGCTGATAAGTACCTCATTTACTCCTAAGTTCTCCACGTGTGTTTAGCGGACAGAGCCTGCATTTTGTGGTAATTTTTTCCGCACCGTTTTGCACAGTTTTGTCTTTAATAAAACAGTTTTGCTCTTAGCAACTATTTAAATACAGCACAGCTTGAACAATTTTTACTTTCTTCTATATCTAATATACAGAAGAAAGTATTGGATTCGTGAAAATTTTCGCATGTCGAATTTTGACGGATTTGCACGTTTTGAGGTGCGCTGAGTCCATTTCGATCATTTTTGGAAAATGTCTGTCTGTGTGTCTGTGTGTGAGTATGTATGTGTGTGACCAGTTTTTGTGGCCGCGCTAGAGCAAAAACTACTGCATGAAATCGAACAAAAATTTTTGCACATATCTACCACCATGTGAACTGGTGTATCTGACTTTTTTTAGCGAATTCCTCCAAGGGGGGTGGAGCAATAGCAGTGTTCTGCGCGTGGGTGATTGCTATATCTCAGGAAGTAACCGGCGGAATCAAACGAAAATTGGTCCACAGGTAGACCCTACTGAGTACAGGTGCTGATTTAATTTGTGTGTCAATATCTCGAAGGGGGATGGAGCAATCAAAAGTGCTTATTTTGTCATTCCACATGCTGTATCTCGAGAAATATTGCTGCGATTTGAATGAAATTTGGAATAACACTAACCCAAAATGGAAGCAAGCATCGATTAAATTTTGGCGCCAATCGCCCCAGAGGGAGGGTGGGGTGATTTTTGCGTTTAGTCAACAATGCGAAAAATTAATTCATTAAAAAATAGTTTTCACGCTATTTAATTGTCAAAACATCTGAAAACTTTTAACAATGATTTGAAATTTTTAACTGTTGCCAATTTATTTTTACAAACAAATAAAATGTTTGCAATTAATCTAAACAAGGCTTTTGTAATGATTTCCAATTTCGCTCATTGATTCTGCATTTGCAGGGTTATTACGATAATTGGGAAATTGGAGCTGTCTCCAATTATTGAGGCGAGTACGTATTATATTTTGTAACCGGAATTCATAAGATAGATATAGAAGAAAGTCTCGTGTCTTTCTCATTGCATAGTACTTTTTTTTCAAAAAACATAGTGTATATCACACAAAACTGGCAATTTTTTCTCATACCGTCCTCACTTCACATTTTATACTTAGACATTATTACTACGTGTATCATATATTAGTTCATTATCTTTCAGAATTTTTGATCCGAAGGAGTTTTCTAGTACGATTCATCACTAAGAACGAAAGGACAATTCATTAATTTTGTATAAAACATCGCAAGGTAAGAAAAAGGAATTTTTTTCCGAGAATTCTCTTCTAAATCGAAGATTCCTTGTTTGTAAAAAGATTATTTAGGCATTTCTCCTGGAAACGATTGGCACCAAATTAGACGAAAACTAATTCTAAATCCCAAATTTTGAAACCAAGTCATGATAAGAAGCATTTATTCTTGTTAAAAAAATTGGGAAATCTTAAAAAAAAAATAGAAAACAGAAAACTAAATACAAAATAACCGGTCTATTCAGGCCCGTCATTTGGGGGGGGGGCTGGGGGTCAATTGCCGCCCCCCCCCCCTGACTTTGGGAAATCAATCTATTGGCATATAAGTGGAAGTGGTTTTTGCCACTTTTTGGTAAATTTTACATCGTGTATGCACCCTTTGCCCCCCTCCTGGAAAATTTCGAAATGACGTCCCTGGTTCTATTTTATATTCCGATTTATACAATGTTTTATTTTCAGTGCTAGTGAAGAAAGATCACACTCAAGAAAGTAGTGCAAATCATCTCCGACACTTAAAAACATTTTAAAATCCCTTTTAACTACTAACCCCTGTTAATAATATTTTTATTGACTCTAAATTTAATTGTGCATAATCAAGTATCAATGGGTTTGTACGTAAGGTACATAAGGACTTTGTGAACAATTCTAATTTTTTTTCTTTATTGCCGTACAAAAAAGGGGATATTAAGCATCCGTGCTACAAATCAATAGGAGTCAATGTGGGATTTCAGATCGTTCTGAAATGCGACCAACAGTATAAAATATCAATTTTTAGAGTTAAAATAACTTTAATTACACTACTGCAGTTGAAAAGTGTTTTCATTTATGTCCCAAAATTTTCTATGTTTGATGTTACCCACTCTGTTATAACCATTGCGTATAGATAAAATAAACAATTGAAGGGCCAGGGGGAAAAAAGATGAATGTGACCAAAAAGCGATTTCGAGAAAAACGAAAAACAAAGTTTGATTTCTCATAACTCCCTTTGTAGTTAATAGAGTTTTCATGCACATTTCGGTCGATCCTCATCTTTTTTCCCCTTTGTTGTTCTACCAGATGATATTAATCCTTCATAGCCCCTAGATAGCTCTAATATCTGAAAATTGACGAAAAAGTGACTTTCATCTTTTTTCCCCGTAGGCCTTCAAGTATATTAAATCTTTTACATTTTTTCCATGCCTATGTTCGGAGAGGTTTTAACCGAACTCATTTTTCATAATCAATGAAGTTTAATTCCATATTCTATATTCTGTCGGTTTTTGTTACAATAGGTTATTTAACTTAAGAGCATTAACATGAGCAAATATAAAAAATAACGTACACTAAAAATGAATGTTGTTTTTACAGTATAATACAGCTAATTTTATATCAATAAACAGTAAAAAGAGCTAATTTTTGAGTAGTAAACTGTAAATTTGCTAATTTTACAGTAAAAAACAGAAACTGCTAATTTAACAGTTTATTACCGTGCATTTTACAGTTTTAAACCGGAATCTTTGTTGCCAGTATTATACTGTAGCTTTTACAGTATAATAGGGCTAAATTTTATGGCAATAAACTGTAAACTTTCTTACTTTACAGTAAGAAACTGTAAAATTGCTAGTTTTTCAGTTTATCACTGTGCATTTTACAGTTTTAAATTAGATCCTCGGCTGCCAGAATTATACTGTAAAAAAAACAGTTCATTTTTTGCAGTGTATCTATTAAAAGAAAGAAAAAAATCTCCATGCGCCAATAACTGCATCCCTGTAAAATATAAGATGTCTTTTTAGCAATTCAAACAAATAGATACGTGTACTTACATATGCGCATTCGAAGTAATACTTCTACATAAAATATGTTAAATATAGAGTTTGGCACTCTCAAACGCAAACAATTTTTCTGTTTTTGTTAGTGGTGCACAAAATTTGAAGAAAAACTCTGTATTGGTTTGTAAAAATTTACTGCAGATTCAGCACTGAAGTTGCACAATTATTGAATTATGTTAATTTCATTTTTCAAATGAAGTTAAAGGGAAATAAAAAATTATAAATAAAATATTGATAAATTTTTTCAGCGAAAAAATATTATTAAAAGCATATTTTGGAATAGTTTTAAAAAATTACGCAGAGGATTTTCACCTTACAACCAACCCCTTAAATACGGCCTTGGTAGTATGACTTCTACTCAGCCACTTTGAATACAACAAAATCAACAGTCAACAAGAAAATGAGTTTTATAATTTTTTCTGACAGTTTATTTGTGTTCTTTAATGTCCAGTATGCTGCGTTTACTTTGATATTTTAAAGCTTTTTTTCCGTAGAATTTCAGTTTGGTTCATTTTATATTTGTTCGTCAGAGGTACATTTCTTTATGTTTAGAACGACTTTTCAAAGACTTAGTTGTCCACTCTATCATTAATCTGCATAACAGAGCGAACAAAATATATCCTTCATAAATTACTTATGTAAAGATCATTAATACTTAATTATATACCATTAGGTAGAAAAATAGATTTTAAAAATATGCTTAATTAGTGGTAATTATGAACATTTATTTTACAAAATTAAAAATCCTGCACATGGGTTTCTACTATTTCCGCGAGAATGATCAAGATATTTTTACAACGGCTGAAAAAATTTATTACAATTTCTACCAGTCTTCGAAAACTGAAATCTTCCTTTTCGCCAGATCATACGAAGAAAAGCAGTTAATGTTTTCAAATCGATTTCTCATTTTCAAAACGTAAAATTTCACAAAAAAAAAAGAAATGGAAAAGTAGAGTTACTCAAGACGTTGTTCTTCGATTACTATCTTACATGCACTAATGATTTATGTTACAACACACATGATTGCCACGAGATTGCTAAATGGTTCTCATAATGGATCATGCATTATCGAAAAAGATTTTTTTGTTTCTTTCCTCGGTTTAGTGTATTTTCTCCACTTAAAAATAGTTTTCCCTTGAAAAATCTCAACCTCTTGGCCTGAACCTTTTAAAGGAGATTAAAACTTTGGCTGATGTATTTTGGGTTTTTCCTGTTTGAGCTTTTATCAAGCATAAAGAAGCTGCTTTTAAATATAATACAAATACAGAAATGAATACATTTGCAAACATTTTTATTCTTTGAAAGTTTCTTGCGATACCAGAGATGCGTTTTATTATGTCTATAAAGGTATATATAGAAACTAAAAAAAGTTTTTCTGAAAGGAAAAATAAGCTAACCGAAAACATAATTTTAAAAAATACAATATCACTGAAAAATGTCTGAATGAAATATGCTATTATTTTTATATATGAAACTGGGGAATGACTAAATAAGAGTTTCTAGATTTTTAAAAGTTTTATTTTTAAGAAAATTAGTGTCTGCTGGATTAACGACATTGAAATAACGAGGTTGTAAATCAGAAGAAGAAATATTTGAACGGAACTAAGAATACCACATAAAAACACACAATGTTCAAGGAATTCAGCAGCATTGTAAATAATTTTCTTCGAAAAAATTAATTTAAAGTAGAATGTAATTTTCTTCCTTTTTTCATAAAATGCTGGTTTCATTTAATTTTAATAAAGCGATGATTAATAAATTGTTCATCAGTACTGAATCTCCATTGGTTCCATTTTTTCAGTACCGTAAACGTGGGGTACTTTGGCCCTGAGGTCCTTCCTTGACCCACACTTTTTAAGAGATGCAACGCTCTCTGCTAACCTTCAGGTTAGAGCTTTTAAATTATTTCGAAAGTATCCTCTAGAAAGCAGCCACTAACGAAAAATTTTGTCGGAGCTAATTTTAAATAGCTGCTATCTGAATTAGGGATGCACCGATTAATCGGCCAGGTTTGCCGAATAATCTTCGGAAAAATTATTTTTTTAAATATACTTTCAACAAGAAAATATGATGAATAATTTAATTAACAGTAAATAAATAATTTTCTACAGTCCTTGCTATAACTTATACACTGAAGTGACAAAAGTCATGGGATAGCAATATGCAAATTTTCAGATGGCAGTAGCATCGCATAGAACAGGTATAAATGCGCAGTGCTTTTACAGAGCTTTCATTTCTGTTCAAGTTATTCATGTGAAGAGGTTTTAACGTGATGATGACCGCACGACGTGAATTAACAGACTTTGAACGCGGAATGTTAGTTGGAGCTAGACGCATGGGTCATGCCATTTCGGAAATCGTTAGAGAATTCAACATTCCCAGATCCACTGTGTCAAGAGTGTGCCGAGAGTATGAAATTTCAGGCATAACATCCCACCATGGACAGCGCAGTGGTCGACCGCCTGCACTTAAAGATCGAGACCGGCGACGTCTGCAAAGAGTCGTAAATTCTAACAGACAAGCAACACTGCGTCAAATCACCGTAGAAATCAATGTGGGACGTACAATGGACGTGTCTGCTAGAACTGTGCGGAGAAATTTGGATTTCTTGGGCTATTCCAGCAGAAGACCGACTCGAGTGCCTTTACTGACAGAACGACATCGCTTGCAGCGACTCTCGTGGGCACGTGAGCATATCGGTTGGTCCCTAGATGAATGGAAAACCTTGGCCTGGTCCGATGAGTCACGATTTCAGCTGGTAAGAGCCGATGGTAGGGTTCGAGTGTGGCGCAGACCCCACGAAGCCATGGCCCAAACTGTCAGCAAGGCACTGTTCAAGCTGGTGGTGGCTCCGTAATGGTGTGGGCTGTTTTTTCATGGCATGGACTTGGTCCTCTAGTGCGACTGGACCGAACATTGACTGGAAATGCTTATGTGCAGCTACTTGGAGATCACTTGCAGCCATTCATGGACTTCATGTACCCAAACAACGATGGGATTTTTATGGATGACAATGCGCCATGTCACCGGGCCACAACTGTTCGCAATTATTTGAAGAAAATTCTGGACAATTCCAACGAATGATTTGGCCACCTAGATCGCCCGACATGAATCCCATTGAGCATTTATGGGACACCATCGAGAGGTCTGTTCGTGCCCAAAATCCTGCCCCATCAACGCTTTCACAATTATGGACGTCTATCGAGACAGCATGGCTCAATATTCCTGCAGAAGACTTCCAACGACTTGTTGAGTCCGTGCCACGTCGAGTTGTTGCACTTCGCCGGGCAAAAGGAGGGCCGACACGATATTAAGAGGTATCCCATGACTTTTGTCACTTCAGTGTAGTATGAAAGTGTAAAGATTAAAAACAAAACCAATAGTTCATACAGGGCGTAAAACTGAATGGAATATTAAAAGTTAACCCTTAAAGCTGATATTCATATGTTGCTATTAGAAATAACTATATTCCTGAACTTTTAACTTGGAAAACGAAAACCTGAGTGCTTCATTTTATTTACAATCAACCAAATTTTGACGATCTACCGGCTGAAAAAAATATGTTTTAAATAAATTACTTTTAGTATGCCTTGAACAAGAAACTACGATGAATAAATTTATAAACAAGAAATAAGTAATTCTTTTCCAACAAAAAATATAGCATGTTTTACGAAAGTGTAGTGAGTAAATACAAAACAAATAATTCAAAAAATTAAATTTGGGAAACGGTTTAGTCTCATACAGTTATTGGCCATTTCAACTTTGATGCTGAAAAACAAGCAACTTTCTGGTTAAAAGATAGTTTAAAAAAATGATGGTGGCATGTTTAAGTGTTAAAAATATATCAACAAGTTTACGCTATGGGATTTAGTCATTTTGTGATTTGCGATTTCTTGGTGTGCTAACAAAAAAAGGTCGTTTTCTAAAGAAAACGTTAAGACTAGATTTTTTTCATGAGCCAATTTTAAAAGAATTTAATGTATTTACAGTTATTAAAATCCTATCAGATATACTGTTGTAATGCCTAATAAGTGAATTTGAGGTGTAGTATAATACTATCTTCTAAAAATTGAAAATTTTGCTGTATCCAATAGCTGTCACAATTATTTCGGAAAATTATATTAATTACCTCTTTATGCCAATTAGGGAATTGTGGAGCAAAGTGAAATAACGGGTTAAAGTGAAATGGGGAAATATTTTCAATTTTCAGCGCCACCTACCAAGCAATATTCTGACTAAGTTTCTAGACGTATAGCTGATGCCTGTCAAGAAATAAATAGCTTTAAAGATTAACGAAAAAATATATACAAGTCATTTTCAAATGTAATATTCGTGATCTTTCAAAAATATTTCTCCTTGTTATAAAATGATGAAAAATTTTGTAATTATTTTAAGTATTAATTGAGATCTACTGATGTCCAGTGCAGTACTTATTCAGTTTGTAGTTAGCATGTTTTGCTTTTTATGTTTAATGTAATTTGTCAAGTGCACGCGGGGCAAAGTGAAATAGCACATTTCGTTAATTTATACATTCATTTATTAAATCACGTACGTATTTCTTCCTTTATTGATTCATCTACATTCTTGTGCTTATTAATTCACTTATTTGTTCTTTCATTCGCCCATTTTCTCATTCATTCTTTAATATTTTTCCTCATTATTTTTTCTCCCTAATTAATTCATCATTTATTTATTTATTTATTCGTTTATTTTTTCATTCATAACTCATTTATTCGTTTCTTTACGTATTCATTTGATTAAAATTAATGTTAATCATCAAACAAAGAATTTTTCATTACAAAAATATTGTATGTTTCACTTTGCCCCATAGTTTTGATTTTTTTTTAAGTACAAAATAACTACCAAAAATGAAAAATAATACTTTAACGCAAGTTGTATTACAAAGTTCATTAGTTCTTCTTTATGCACAATAATGTTTAGAACAAATTTCCAATTTATTCATTCTGAAACAGATA
>JAXGGA010016286.1:0-26991 GCA_038373865.1 Uloborus plumipes | reverse complement strand
GTAACAACATGAAAAGTTGATTTCCGTTGATAAAATAATTCATTTCATCTCTATTTTCAAACAAATTTTATTCGCGAGCAAAGCCATTTTAGAATCGTTTGGCTTGCTTTACTGAAGGTAAGCCTTGAATTTCGGGATTCTAAAAACAATTGTTACAGCTCTCCTGATGATCGTAGAAACTTCGAAAAAACGTCATTTTGTGCAGAAAATTTCAAGCTTTCGAATGACATAAGACTTGAAAATGTGTATGGAATATTTCTTCCCTATTTTATCGAATTTCCTCTAAGAATTCGAATAGAAAAAGAACGAAATGGAATGTTCGAAAAATCGCTTCGAGGTGCAAAACTACATGCTACAAACTAATTTTGTGCCAAGTGGCATGAAAATCGACCGAACGGTTTTGGCGCTACGCGCGTAACAGACAGACAGACAGACAGAAAGAAAGAAGGACAGACAGAACCACCTTCAGCTTTATTATTAGTAGAGAAGATAGAGAAGAGATAGAGATAGAGAAGAGAAGATGCAAAGCACTAATCATATGCATTTTTGTATTCCTTTCGAGGCCCTATAAAAAAATAAATAATAAAAGATTGAATTTTTATTGTTTATTGGGGCGAGGGGATGGGGAGAAAAAAGATTTACTTCAGTTCAGTGGTTGGAAAAACTACATATTTTTCGTAGCGAACTACAACTACAACTACTTTCTTATAAATGTAGTTAACTACAGCTACAACTACTTATTTTTTAAATGTAGCGAGCTACACTACTTTTGAAATGTACTTGCTTCTTCGCTACTTTTTAAAAAAATAAATAAATAACAAGAATACGCCGTTTGAGGATCGACCGAAAAAATTCGAAAAGTGGTTTAGATTAAAAAATTACCTCATTCGAATGTGGAATAGAAATAGGAATTGTCTTTGAATTTATTTGTTACTTTTCCTTTTTGTTCCCTTTTTTTTTGCTAAAATTTGTCCCTTTTAGATTTTTTTTTTACAATTTTTACGAATATTCGCCACAAGAAAAACCTTGTTTTTTTCCTTCGTTCTCTTTTTTTAAAAGTTTTTTTCATTTATTTATTTATTTTTTTAATTTAAAAGTAGTTTTCAGAAATCGCTACAAACTACTATTTTTTTGTATCGCGCTACTCACTACTCTACTTTTTTTAAAAAGTAGTGCGCTACACTACAAACTACTAAAAAATGTAGCTACTACAGTAGTTTCGCTACTTGTAGCGCGCTACTTCCGACCACTGCTTCAGTTCAAGATAAACAATACGTATATTTTGCAAGCTTTATTTTATTACTGCTTATATATTTTCAAAATAACTTTCTAGTTCAGATTTTTTCTCTACCTTTTTTCCCGTTTTCTTTTTTCTTGCTTTTTTTACAGACTCTTCTTGCTAGTTATGTTAAAAAAAATAAATCGAGTATACAAAATGCTACTATATATTTCATAAAAGAGCAAAAAAACTGCATTTTCAGTTATTGCTTTTAAAATGAAGAAAAGATGTTTTACGTAAATAACAACTAGATCACTCGTAAGTAGATAGTTTCAAGTGAAAGTGTCTCGACATAAAAATTGATTCTAGATTACTAAAGGAGCAAAATAATTAAACTTTGAGTGAAAAATCTCCTGCGGTAGGAGAGTTAGATCAAAGTAATGAAAGTTTAAGATCGTGTGTTATGTGAATATTTTAAATTTTTCTTTCACTCCTTTTTATCGGCAGCAATAATTTTCATGCAAAAGTTAGGAAACTATTGGACGCCCACGTATTTTTACATTAGAGGGCATTAAGCTGATCTTGCTATTGCTTTTTGTTAAAATTTATTTTCGCAAAAGCTTTAAAGTAACACTTCGTACTGAAAGTATTACGCTTATGATATTCATGAGAGTATAGCTTGCTGTTGGAGAAACACTATTGCGGCATTTAAGTGTTTTTAATATTTTTCAGTGCATCATACATCCTGGATACTGCCAATTGTAAGGCAAATACTTCAACTTAAATTAAAGAGAGTCAAAAATAAATAAAAGATTATTTAAAATTGTAAATACTGTCGGCACTGCTTAAACGAATACTGTTGGTTCCAAGAAATATTATTCGATTGAGCGGGGTATTTGTTTAAGCGGGAACCATTAACATTGCGTATGTGGCATCGGTTCCGTGAAGATTTATTCGTATAAGCGGGGTATTCGTCTATCCGTTATCCGATTAAGCGCGGCCGACAGTATATGTTTTAGTAGAGCCTACATTTTCAATATCCAAAAGGCTGGTTCATTGGATGTACTCTCTAACCTCATAACACGTTGTCAAAGTAAAAAACCAAAATAGTTATATTTTATATTGCTGTTCAAAAATAAACGAAAGTGTAAGGCTATGACACGTTAAAAAAAAATCTTGTTAAATAAATATTGTTTTAAAGTTTAAATTTTCAAGGCTCTTGTCACAAATTTCTCACTTTATTTGGTTTAAAAAAGTGGTGCGTGGTGGATAACAAGCGATGTAATCAATAATTGAAGGGTTTGGAGGGTGGTGGGGCTATGTTACATTTTTGAAAATATAAGCTGGACATAGGTAAAGCAATGGATACAGGTCAGCAAATAAAAGTTGGTACATTAAAAAATAGATGTCATTCGGCCAACTTCATACACTCACTTTACGACAAAACCAAAAATCGAAAAATCTGCTACAATAAAACTCAGAACTTTCAGTACTCTGAGTTTAGGTTTAGTTATACATTAATTACCCCTTCATCTTCCAAGCCCCTTCAATTGACACATCCTTTGAATTACATCATTTCAAACATAAACTATTTACACTATTATTTTTTTAGACGACAAAAAAAGTTCCCAGTTAACGTAACATCATAAATACTTTTCAACTATTGCAGGATTTGAGAACAAATAAGTTAACAAGTACTAAAAACAAATTAAAGATTTGTAACAACCCCTGACCCTGGTTGCCGATCTCTTACATTAAAATGAACTTCTGTATGGGCGATTCTCTGTAAACTGGTAATTCGCTGTCCGGACCGAGTATTTAAAAAATAATTAAGTGTAATAAAGTAATTATTGCTCTTAATACAAGTAAAGCATTAATACTTTGTGGCCCAATTGCATTTGGAGCGGTAATTATTTAATTTTTTTTCTAGAAATTATCTAAGCACCAAAAACACAGTCTCCTGGCTGTCCCAATCCAATAGTTTAACACTTCAAGGCAATATTTCAAAAAACCTGTTAACACTACATAGATTTGGCAATTAATATCTAAAAATAGAATAATGCAACTATATCTTTTTTATGAAATAAGGTCTAATTAGGTATTGCTACAACTTAAAATTGTCTTGTAAATTCTGTCCGAAGATTTTTTAAACAGTCCCCTACCACAAATTCAAAGCTCCAATAGAAACAATCTGTAACTAATTAGTTTTGCCAACGTAACCAATAGTTTTGCAGATATTACGCAACAAAGAGCAAAAACACAGTCACCTGGCACAGTCCCCTGCCCAGGGCCCGATTAACCTCTGAAGTTGGGTGAAGCTCAGAAACTCCTGTAGGGGCCCTCCACTTTTCGTTAAGGGAGAATTTCTGAAAACTATACACATTGACACACAACTCACTAATGCTATAAAGATTATTCTTAAAGTAGCTCAGCAGAATTCAGATTAAAGTTTAGTCTATATGCTTGTACTGCAATTCTCAGAGAATAAAGGAGGTTTGTCTTTGAATCAGATTTATCGCTTTACAAAATTAGTATAAAAGTACATAGTAACACAGGTATGCCAAACTTCATTGAATATGTTATCTGTAAAACCGAATTTAAAAGTCGAAATTGATTTTTAAGCAGTTTTTCCAGTCATTTTTGGGCCCCTTGAAATTTCTGAGGGGAAGCACAAGCTTCCTGAGCCTTTTGGATAATCAGGCCCTGCCCCTGCCTAGTTATACTAGGCAGGGGACTTACCCCTATCATGATTTATCAGAAAAACATAAACTTCAATTGGCGCTCTTTCAAAGCAAGTAATAGATTCATTTTCTGAGCAATAGTATAATAATTATACGAACATTTCAAAAAACCATGCACCGGACAGATTTCGTGTGAAAAATGACGAGTTTACAGAGAATCGCCCGTATACATAAAGCATTTTAAATCTAAATATATTTAATTGTTTTGGAGAGGATATGGTGAATACGGAAAAGGAAGGATAATCCTTACTAGCAAAATTTGCTAGTTGCATTAGCAGAAAAAAAAAAAGGAAAAATGAAAATCCTTATACTAATATCAATTACAAGTATTAAAATTGTTAAAAAAATGAAACTGGCGACAGAAAAACATTTTAAATCATTGAGTTTTCTTTTCTAGTCGGCCAACAATCACATCGGTTTGCAATCGTGTAAATTTAAGCCTTAACCGCATTTGCTAAAAAACGTTATAATTAGAGCTCTATTTTACATGGAAGTTCCGAATATATCTTATTAGACGCAGATTTTTTTCCTTTTCTTTTTTGGTACTATTGCTTTAAATTTTCCAGAATATTTTTACTTCAAAAATTGCGAAAAACATTTTAAAGGTTTTTAATTAATATCTTTGTTAATTAATGTCATCCAAAGACGCAGCTTAGCTAAGAACACTCTCAATCACTCCACCTTTAAAAAAAAAAAAAACTTTCAAAACCGGTCCATCCGTTTAGGCTGTACGGTGCCACAGACAGATACACAGATTGACAGATGCACAGACAAACCTCCTTCCTTGTTGCGTCGGGGGTTAACCCTTTATGAACCGACGGGACTCAGAAGTCCCGCTTTTATTAATTTAGTATCATGAATCCTATATGGCTGGAATCATTCTGAAGCTTTTAAGTACCACTCCTTGTACTTCTCTGAGAGGCCAACAGATGGTACCTGCAATCGGAAACAGTTTTCTTAGGGGCCCTAAGGCGCAGGGGGCCTTAGACCCTACTGATTTTCAAAATTTTCAACATTAATTTAGAACATAAAGGGTTAAAATGGTATTGCGTTAAAACCTTGATTTTCTCCAATGCCTGACTTTTTTTTCCCAATATGCCGCTACAGCTACCAGTAAACGATATGTGCAACAAAATTGACACTATGCAAAATAAATATAAAGTAATGCATAGCTATGAAACAATACATATTTTACGGAAATATAGGAATGCATCTAAAACATGACATTCGGGGGCTGTAAAAATACATGCCTTTACGCTGCGAGTTTCTAAACGATCTATGAATCATTTTCCAAACATCTTGTTACACGGTAGACACCCATTTCTTTGACATTAGTTTCACTTTTTTTTTTTTTACCCTTGAGGACATTCTTCACGAATGTTATTTATGCATCATACATTTTGATGAATGGTGTAAAAATGTTTCATTTTAAGAAGCATTTTCAGGAAATCTTGATAAGCGGGGATGATGGAGGGCTCTTTTATTTTAGATTTATTGACGCATTTTCCAGAAGAGTTATGATAACCATTGATGATGTTTTAGGGAAGGATGACTTGCGGTGTTGCAAATATTATAGATATTATGAGATGTTTGCAGATGCAATTGTTGACAGATTGGAACACTGTATTTTATTTAAATTAAGATATGTTAAACTAAACTGTACTGAACTGAATGCAAAAGAACTGCGGTTATCCGGCTCTCGTAGATCCGAATCCCACCAGACAATCCGAATAATGTATCGTCGGCACCATACTGAAATAACGAATATGAAAAATTGCGTTTTTCAAGTTCGAATTTTACAAATAATTAAAATTGAAATGACACCTTCGAACGATAGTTTTACACTTTTTATTATTACTATTATTATTTTTATTTACGACACATATTTCGAGCTCGTGTACTTGGTCACTCGACCCGTTTATGAACTCACGTCCAATATGACAGATAGTACAAGACAGAAACATAGTACAGGGCAGCGTTTACGCTCACGGAGAAGGAAGTTACCACCAAAGCGAAGACGGGAATCGAACCCGCCGTCCTGGGCTTGCTAAAGTGACGCGCATACATACAACGCCGCCAGGACCCAAGTTTTACACTTAAAGATATCTATAAAAATTTTAAATAACCAAACAAGTCAGGTGGGAAAAAATTATGTTCAGTGTTTTGGCTCTCTTGAAAAGTGCCAATTTTCACATTCGTAATTTTAGCATGGTGCCGACGGTATAGCCTTTTTAGAAAAACGGTCCTTCGCATAAATTAAAAAATTTAAATTTTACCGAAAATTATGGTTGTTGTTTCAAATACCACTTGGGTATCCGAGCCCGAGTAGAAGAAATCTATTCGATTTGAGGCAGGGTAGGTGCGGCTTCCGTTTTTACGAGCCCCATTAAGGTGGAAGACCGTTTTGGCTCAACGCACTTGCCATAAGGACCCGTTTATAGGGTAGGCATCTATTCAGAACACACTTTCATACACAGAAAGGGCAATGGCAAGAGAGAGAGAGAGAGAAAGTACGTTTATGCCCAAGCCGGGATTCGAGCCCGGGGCCGCCTCATCACGGTCAAACGTCTCTGACCACGAGACAAGGTGGCAGACTCAAATTATGGTGATCTTGCAAACATTATGGGGTACTTGGAATGTCAGCCAGATACAGCCCGCTCACGAGAGGCATGGAAGTTGGCAAACGGACGAATCCAAGTTAATGAATGTAGCAGGAGGAGATGAAAATAGCGATTTGATGTTGTTGTCTTGTGCCAGCAGGGCTGGAAATTTAGGGTACGCTATTTCACTTTTCCTACTGTATGCCATACGAACCCGTACATAGGATAGGAAACTATTCACAGCACAACACATTCACACAAAGAAAGTGCAGGGACACGAAAGATAAAGTTCATCTCTGCCCGATCCGGGATTCGAACTCGGGGCCTCCCCATTCTAGTCAGACTTCTCTGACCACTAGACAAGGTGGCCGGCATGGGATTTCAATGCTCGCGTTTTTTTATGTAACTAGCGCCTATTTATTTGTTGCCTTCACTGAGTTGGAAATGAGTGGAAACAAAAAGTTTCTATAGCCAAAAAAAAAATCATTCATAGTTGTAAACGGAAAAAGTTTGTCCTACCATCCCCGCAAACTAGTAGATGCGTCCACTTCCGCTCGTAATCCGGATGTTCGAGTTTTCATCTCATCAGTGGTTAGGCAATACCACCCTGCTGAACTATTTATGATAAAGCTTTCACGTACCCGTGCTTCATTTAAATAACATACGTTTTTGCAACAGAAGACAGTGGACTAATAATCATTTAAGAAATGATATGAAAAATTATTTTTGTACTTCTCAATGTTTGTTTATCAATTCTATGAAGATCTCAGGGTGCTGGCGGAACGGGGCCTCGCGCCGCTCGCCTGGGAACATGGAAATAACTTTGAAAGAAGAATGGAAACAGTCATTAAATTTGTTTTGTTTATTGTACAGAGAGGTGGGGGTGGTCGGCCGAAGACATGTTGGCGGCTAGAGAGAAGTAGAGAGTGTTAGGTATTGTAAAAAATACGTGTTTTGTGGTGTTTGCTTTTCTGAAGTTGTGCTTGGATGAAATTAGTTTTCTTCGCAGTTATTGTGCATGGACTATGCAGCTCATAGCTACATGGAAGATAGAATCGATGTGTTTCAATACTGCTTTGGACACGGTGTAGGCACGGGGCCAAATCAAATTTTACTAATCCTATGCAAGTTTGTTGCAAAAAATTATTTTTCATCTTAATTAATGGTAAGTTTGCTTATTTAAGTATTTCGCACATCCAGAATGAAAGGGGCACATCTCAAAATAGCTGTTTTGAGAAAAATCGATTTGAAAATTTAAACTTTTTTAAATCCTTGCCCTGACTCTAATAACTATTGAAATTAGATAAACTCTCATTGATTGTTTGATTAAAGGTTCTGCTAGGTGACTATGGTCTGCGTTTCCCGCTCAATTTTAAATAAGTCGGTAATTAATGAGAAGTGCCCCTTTCATTCTCCATTTTCGTGGAGAATGAAAGGGGCACATCTCAAAATAGCTATTCTTACGGGCATCGGTTTATACACCATTTAATTTTTTTTTTTGAAGTTCTTGTCATGATTTTAAACCTACGTTTTTTAATGATGCATGTTTTGTGCAATTTATATCGGGCCTTTTTTTTTTTATCCACGAGTGGGGGCAACCGCCTCCCCCCAAGGAAGGGGGGTTCTTCACAAATCCCAAAATTACAACGGATTTGAGCCACATTTGGCACGTAGGTCCTTTTATGCTCAGAATGTCAAGCCAGGGTTCTTTCACTCTGCTTACGAGAGGGGGGCTGAGAGTTGCAAGAAAATCTTTTAAGTGGAATACTTACATTATTACTTACAGTGGCTGAAATTTTACGAAATCCGAAAAGGCCTAAATAAAACTTTAAAATCATAAAATTTCTCTTTTCTACAGTCGAAATTTTACACTAATTTTTGTAGGGATTTTGATTTATACCTGATTCCTACGCATCATGAGACAACTCGTGATAATTAACTCGATAATGGAAAAAAAAAAGCATTTTAGTTGATTATACTTTTGTACGTACGTATGCACGGTCGGATGCGCCAAAAAAAAAAAAAAAGACATTCCTTCAAGAATGAGTAAAGTAGAAATTTAGGCCGCAGTTGAATGCAAATCTTTTCGAGAAAACATTACTTCCTGTACTACTTACAAGGAAGTAAAAAAGTAATAACTACTGTCTGTTTGCGTATTGTGCGCCTGGCAGCCACGAACGCTTCCATTTGAAAAAGGGGAGATAGGGTTAGGATGCGCACTTCCCGATGCCTTCAGTTTTTGTTCGCTTACTACTTCCTCGTTGCATTTCCCCCCTATTTCGAGAGAGTCAGAAGAGACTTGGCGCGTGCGCAGATTCAACGGAGGTTTTGCGAAAAAATGTTACAGTAATTGATATTTTCCATTTTTGTAGTTCAGTTTCGCAGGAATGACAATACCAATAACATTAATACAAAATTTTACTTAGATTCACTTATTTTTCGACTGTAGAATTTAAAACGGTTAATTATGCACTGAAGTCATGATGCTTAGTTTTACCACACAAAAATATTTTTATATATTTTTGAAATAGCTGTAATGATAGAATGTACTGTATGAAATATAGGAAATTTTAGTATATTAAAAAATTGCAAGTTTTCTAGAAGAAAAAAATTGTTTTAAGGATTTTTAGATACATTTATTTCATTTGAAATGTGAAACATTTTGTCAACTGATACTTCCTATGGCTGTTTCATTTCAGAGCGATATTAAATCAAATTTTAATTCCTAATGATTTGACGCTAGGTTACATAATACTATTCTTCTTATTCTAAAAAAAGGAACCCCTCATAAAGTACTTGTGCACAAACAATTTATACTTAATAACGAACAATTAAAACGAGTGTCACTTCAAAAGAAAGCAAAATTACGGTTTTCTTAATTGGTTTAAAAAAGAGTACTAGCCATAATTTGCACCAATTCCGCTCGGCGAACTCTGATTATCAAAGATGTGCCCCTTTCAAACTCAATTCTCCCTTCACAATCGGCAGAATCTGGAGAATGATAAGGGCATAAGTTGCTTTTTAGCTGCGACTGTTGACACTAGAAAAAAATGGGTCGGTTTCTCATGTAAGGTGTACTAAGGTACGCTATTTAAACATATTTCCAAAAAATGCATTTTTTGAGATGTGCCCCTTTCATTCTGGATGTGCGATTTGTTTTTTCTATGACCTTTTGTTTCCAGTTTATTCAGATTTTTGATTCTCTTTTTGTCAGGATGAACGAGGTACTGTCTGCCCATGGTTGCTGCGCAATTGGCAAACGTCTAACAAAGACTAGTCTGAGTTAGAGTCCTTCTATACAGGGACTCTAGTCTGAGTGAAATGGAAGAGGGGGGGGGGGAGAGTAAAAATGTGATGAGCGAGTTTGTTCTTTTCAGTTGCTTAATTTAGAGATCAACACACACATGCTTGCATCCCTAAACACTAATAGATACGACCATTTACAGCGGTAATACGAATGTTAGGGTTTACATCTCATCCGTGGTCAGACAGTTGTTCTGTTATGTTAAATGAAGAAAATTTTTGTTACTGCCAGTTATTCCTGCTTGTTTTCTGAACGTGAAGTTTTCTCTGAAAATATATTTTATTTTGAGTATTTCTTCCAAACACATTTTTACTAAATACTTATCAAACAAATTAGTGTTATGTGAACTTTATCTTTCAAAAGAATTAGTTTTCGTGGAATATTTCCTACAAATTTTCAAGAAAATATAACAGAAATAATAATAATAATAATAAAACAGTTCTTATACTTCTGTTTTTGAAGGGTTTTTCTACTTTCTCCGATCATAAGAAATGCGGATATTGCCTGCTGATAGTTTCATAAGTTCAGATCAGTGATATTTTATAGTGTTTTTAAACTTTTATTTGTGTTTTCAAACCACGGCAAAAGCACTCGGGTTAATTTTTGCCTTTAACCACAGACACAACATTCTTTCAATGATTGAAAGATAGTGATTGCCTTAATGAAGATGAGAAGTTTTTCTTCCTTAAATCCATTTTTTTTTTGAATTAAAAGAAAAGAATGTCAAAAAGAACCGCAATGAGAGTAGTTTTTTTCTTTTGGATTAATCCTTCAATTGAGTTAAGTGGTTAAAATCCGGGTCATTCGTTTTGTGCTTTTTTAATGTATTTTTTTCTGCTTTTTTCCCATACTCAAAGTAGAAGCTTATTTAATATTTCAAACCAATTATTTATCAGAGAAGATTACTGGTGGATGAATGACATTTTTCTTGATATGCTCTTTAAGTAACGTCATTTTTCATAAAAAGAGGGTCGTTGGACGATGTGTCTCTTCATACATACTTAACTCAGGCGGAAAGTAAAAGCCCAAAATCAAGAAGGGCAATTCCATGGTGTCGGATGTAAAAAACGAAGAAATATTTTTTAGTTTTAGTTCCATTTATCAAATATAAACTGAATAGAAATGATTAAGTAGGTATTCAAAATACTCGCTACATCATAATGAATAAAAAATCATGTTAGTTTTTAAAAATAGATCTCTTAAATAGAAATTAAGAAGATTTAAAGAGTTGGTGTCGGACGCTAACGCACAAATAGTAAAATTGGAGATTCACCTAAAATTTACTGAAACTCTGCGAATTGGCTTACCTTTTAATTTCAAAAACAGCTAAGATCGATAGTATACTTATGATTAAAGCATATTTTACAGTTTTTTAATGATATTGTTTTGAATAAAATGAACTTGGAACTACTTTTACCTTGGTGTCGGACGTAAATTTGCGGTGTCGGACGTAAACTCTTCGAATTGGACCTAAACCGTTGTTCTTAAATGCAATGTTTACAGTTTTAAATAAGAAAATTAGCTTAAATTTTATTCCTAGGTCACACATATTATTTTTTAACATTTACAAGGGTTCATCAAATTTAAACTGCCCCCTTTTCCTGTTGGGATCAGAGGACGAATACGTTTATAATGTCCCGTAATTTGTAAAATATTTTGTCCTCAGTTCTTGGCCATTTAAAATAACCTTTTGAGCTATGCATAACTGATACTACAATGTAATTTTTTTGGTGATACATCCAAGACAAAGCATGGCATCATGCGTTACCACAACCCAGTCATTGATGTTTACTGTATCAAGATCTGCAGATTCTTCGATCCTGGAATTAAAACAGCTTTCCAGTGATGATGCAAATGCTTTGTATCTATGTGTATATCTTTTGCTGGAATATACTTTATGTGCATATTTGGATTTAAAAGTGCTGAAACTTGAGAAAATTGCTCCGCTTTTGTCACCGTCATTTTTCCTGCTTTAACGCGGTGCCAAACGATTTTTTCACAGTGCCTCCTATGGCATCAACCACCATCAACCAGAAAATATGAATATTAATCAGTACACTGATAAAAAATGCAAGCATCCACTTGTACAAATACAACTACGAAATCCATGTATTCTGACTCTTTGCGAAATAGAATACAGGTTGTGTTGTGATGATCTAGCCTTTAAAACTTTAGATGAATACTTAAAAGTTGGGTTGCTGTTCTTTTCAAAGCAATAATATGTATATGCACTTTTTATTAATTCAAGAGTTCCCAGAACAACTCAGATGCATTGTAAGTGTCTTAATATAAATGTCTCATGAGGAGAAAAAAAACTTTTAAAGCATTATTCTGAAGCAAAATTTACTATTTAATAAGTAAATTTAAAGTATATGTATGCACAGTAAAGTCAAAATTATCATTTTTTTTAATCATGCTTCACTTTAACTTTGTAATTGAAAGCAAAATATGGAGAATCACAGTTGTAAACAAGTGTTATATAAGGAATGTAACAGTGTCGGACGTAAACGGTGTCGGACGTAAAAAAATTCTTTACGTCCGACACCTAGATTTTAATTGAAAATATTTACTTGTCACAAAATGTTAATAGGTTACATCAATGAGACCAAAGATCTTACTTTGCATACAAAGTTAGATGTATGTAGCTTTAAAATTATTGGCCCAGCATAATTAATCGTACATTTTGGTGTCGGACGTAAAACACTTAATGTGCCCCATGAGAATTCTGTCACAAATCAAAATGAATTATATTCTCACACATTTTTGCAACATCACCTGTTGTACATTGAATATGTAAATAGTTATTCGTCTTAATTCATAATTTTAGTATGTATATTTTGGAAAAAACAGAGCTTCTTTGAGAGTCGTCAAATGTAGTTTGAAAACGCTCTGGATGTTGACCTTAGTTTGACCTCTTGTAACTTAGTTAAAACTTAAGTTATCAAAATTTAGACATGAATTTCAAAATATACAACTCTTTACCTTTAAAATGATACCTTGTTTGTTTAGAAATATTAATTTTGAAAATTTGACCATCTGGTTGACCTTATCGTGGAATTGCCCAGAAGAGTTTTTCAGGGTAGAGGTTCCGATTTTTTTGTCTCGTGGGCCATTTGCATTTGCGTATTTTTTTTTTATTTTCAAGGACATTCCCAAGTTTCGTTTTAAAAGAAGTCAGGTGGTGTAATGTGCGAATATTTTTGGTTTCTAAAAACAGTGAAATGGGAAATAAAGTTTTGCATAAGTTATTGTAAAAGTCAAGTGAAATTAGAACGTATGGAAAGTACACGCGACAACCACTAAATTTAGTTTTAAAATAATGGTAAAAACTCACTTTGATTGACGTTTTTCGTTTTTTTTTTTTTTAATTTCTATATTTTTCTCGTAAATTTTCTCTCTTGTTGGCAAATTTCACTTTTGTCGAGTTTTAATTATTACTTGACTACTGATTTGTTTGACGAGTTATTTTGCGTTGCAATGGTTTTTATTGGTCCTCTCTATTCATTCGGCAGATTGTATTTTACAGTTTAATGTAACTTATAATCATTTCCCAATAGCTTGCTTTATTGAAAGCAGGCTTGGAGTAATCGCCGATTACGTAATCGTAATCTGTGTAATCGATTACATTTTTTTGTAATCGTAATCATAATCATAATTTGGAAAGGAGACTCTCGTAATCGTGTAATCGAAATTTTAATCAAGTATTTCTTGGGTAATCGTAATTGTAATCTAACTTTAAATAATCGTAATTTGGTCTTGTAATCGTGTAATCCAGACTTGCTGAAAGTGAAAGCTTCTAAGTTGCGTTTCTACAATGTTATGGGAACAAGATAAGGATTCTATCTGGTCCCCCGAGAAAAAGCACTCCAGGGAAGGAGCGTGTTCTTTGTCTTGGGGGTCCCGGTACAATGCAAGCTTCAGAAAGACATCAATCTGTTTCGTGCTCGTGAAAAGAGTCATAAAGCGAGCCCTGACGTAAGTGCTTTGCAACCTCAGGCGCATATAACCAGACCGTCCCTCCTGATTTTTAGGATGGGTCATCAATTTTCCCTTTCATCAGCTGTCAATGATAGCTACAAACGAAGCTGTTCTACCCCCGACGAGAACAGTAGTATCAAATTACTAACACATATTTTTCGGCTTAACAGGACTCTATACTTAGGGCCCTCTAAACCAGTGTTTCCCAACCTTTTTGAGCTCATCGCCCCCTTCAAGATGCTGATTGTCACCCATCGCGCCCCCTCCCCCTTTTCTTCCTCAAAAAAAAAACCCATAAGTTGGCGCAAGTGAACATCGCGATATTATTAAAAATATAAATACGTAATTTTAATTTGAAGTAAAATGTACGCAATAAAGCAATTATAACCAATGAATTTTAAACTAAAAATTTTAATTAATGAATAAAATACCTTTTTTTTTTTTCACAAGGCGAACTGATATAGCATTTGAAGGGTAACATTAAACTAAGATCATTGATGTACTTTTCAAACTTTAAGGACTTTTTCAAGAAACTATTTTCTTTTCTACCTTGGAATCTGTGGGGATTAAAATCATTGAAACCAAAAATTTGAAGGAAAATAAGATGAAAATCTAAAAATTCATAAAATGGACAATGAATGACAAAATACCTAAGGTTCATCCGAGGTGCAAGGAGGAACCTCTTGAACTTTAATTTGTTTCTTTCTTAACTTGTGATTAATTGTTTGAACTTTGAGCAACCGGTTTCGTACATGTTTACAATTTCGGTTTTCGCTACCCTGTTCTTACTTCTGTTTTCTCTTCTAAATACCCATTGCCCCCTTACCGCCCCTTTGAGGAGTTAAATCGCCCCTTTGGGGACGATTGCTCCAGGTTGGGAACCACTGCTCTAAACAGTTGCATGGTTTTTTATTTTTTCCCTTTTTCTTTCATTAGCGAAAGAGGAGGAAATTTTGCAAAAGAAGAGGGAATTTACAACTGTGCTTTAGTTATCATTTAATATATATTTGCAATACAGCACTCTGGTGACTTTTTTAAAAATGTTTTCACACATAATTTAATCTTAACCCATTAATGCCTAGCGTCCCTTTTTAGGGACGGTTAAAAAAAGGGTCTGAATTTCCCCAAAATGAATATTTCAACCAAATAATAGTGGTCAACTAGTACCTTGGTAGTGTTTCAATTCGTTATTAACAGATTGCAGCACATAACCATTGTAAAGTGTGTTTTGTAGCAGTTTTAATATGATCTTTATCAAAAATTACATCGTTCACAATCTCAAGAAAAAAGCTAAGTTTTCGAAGTTATTCCCAGTTTATATTAATTGCTGATTTTGTTTCATCTTTCAAAATGTCTTTTAAAATATTATATCGTAGGCAGGAAAAATTTTTAGTAAAAAAAGTATGTACTCTCTGGGGACTATCGTAACTTTTAAGGGACGATTTTTCTTTCCTTAATAAAAACATTATTTTTTACATAATATTTTTTTTATTATTTTTCCTATCCATTAAACACTGTTTGTAACCAGTATACAAAATATCTTTGGAAAAAAAAATGTCTGGCATTAATGGGTTAAGTTTATGCTTTACACTTCAATGCTGATATTATTTTTAATCATTAAGTATGTTAAAGATGAAAAAATTGTGTATTTACAGATTTTTAAAATATTGCTTATGAGTAATCAAGTTAAGACTATACATTAGTTGCAATCATCTTATAATATTAGTGGATCAAAAATCATAATTCTTAGCTATGACACTGTTGTCACAAATGAGCATTATATATGTTATATACATTATATATATTTAATACCCCTGCGATGAGAAACACATTTTATGATTTGCACAACCCTTTGCAATCTTGCGCTCATTGAAACAAAAATTTTATCCATGCATTAGGTATGAAAAAGGTTAAATTTTATAAGAATATTATATTTGCAAATTTCATTATTCTAATACTGATTACATTAAGACAATTTATAAATTGCAATTTTTTTTTTTTCCGGATAATAATTTTTTACCAGAATAAATAGATGGTAACATATTAAAATATTATAAAATATTACAAAATTTTATAAAAATATTACTCGCTGTGCAATATTGTATAATATTTTTTAGAAGGTTTAAATTTTGCATGTTTCGTTTTTCTTCCTCTTAACTGATAAGGTATAAAATTGGCGAACCAAAACTTGACACCTCCCCCTTTCAAAACTTCTGGATCCTCCTCTGTATATGTAGGGGAGAGTGGTAATGAATGGGCCATGGTGATGAATGGGCCACTAACAAAATATGAAAAAGTATTTGCAAGAATTTTTTTTTGATGCCACCAATAGATGTAGCTATTTGTTCTACTAAACTCATCCAATTTTCATTCGTTTGCGCTGAGCCATTTTCAAACTAGAGTGGCATGGTCAAGAATCTGACTGAAAAGTAAGTTTTTCCCTTTTTAGTAAAACATTTCCTAGCTAAAATGTACCAAGTATTTCACTGCATACATATGTATAAGCTAATCTTTCCATATCTATAAACTAATCTTAAGATGTATTTTGATGTTATCTAAATTCAATGTACTCAAAAAACCTAAATGTATTTTAAAAGTATAGGTGGGGCTGAATGGGCCACTATGTCATGGTAATGAATGGGCCACCTATAAACATTGTTTTTCTTCCTTTTCTTTGGATTTTCGCATTAATATGAAACACAACTGACTGTCATAGATAGATTAAGATTACTGTCGTCAAAATAGGTTTGTAATAACTTCTAAATATAATTTGCAGATCTATATTATATTCCTATAGTACAATAGACATCTGGTCGCAGTGCGTGACTTGAAAAAGCCCTCCTCTCTCTTTCATATTATATTCCTCACAGTACAATTTCATTTTCTTTCTTGGTAACTTAAGTTAGGTATTTCTTATTCCCGATGTCTAGTAAATTTTTTAAAAAAAAATTTGAATTTTGACAAGTTTGAAAAGGAAGATGAAGTTTTTGAAAGTGATTTTTAATATTATTTTTGAAATATATAAATTTTGTTAAATCATAGTGTGTATTATCTGTTATTTTTTTATATATATATTTGATGTTATTTATTTCTTACAATCTCATTATTTAGTCATTTTTCTGCTACAATTGGTATGCATCAGTTTTATTTTAATTGCATCAGTTTTGATGTCTATATAATTTTAAATCAGTATGATTTTGTATCATCATGTCAAGTGCCACATTCATTTTGTCATATTCAGCAAATAAAAGATTAAATCCACATGTTTTCATTGAATTCATTTAGTGGCCCATTCATTACCTTCGATGGCCCATTCAACCCCATAGGTGGGGTTGAATGGGCCAAATTTCAAAATTTTTATTTACTATTATAATTCATTATAGACAGGTGCTAATCCAACTTTTATGACTTTTTTAGATGGCCAGATAAGTAAAGTAACTAAAACACCAATTTAGAGTTAAAACAAAGTGTTAGAAAAAATTACAAAAATTCAAAACCAAAAAGTGGCCCATTCATTACCACTCTCCCCTATATTTCTCACAAATCTGTAATCGTGTAATCGAAATCGTAATCAGCAGATAATAATCGTAATCGATTACATTTTTTTATGTACTCTAATCGTTGCTGTAATCGTAATAGCGATTTGGTAGAGGGCTGTAATCGTAATCGTAATTGTAATCTCAAATTTTTCACCCTCGTAATCATAATCGTAATCGATTACGTTTTCTCGTAATTGACTCCAAGCCTGATATGTATGAATGTATAATGCTTTAAAACATCATTAAAATCATAGTAACATACTTGAAGTTTATTTATGGTTTAAGGTCAAGTCCGTTACCAAATTTCAAGTCCGTTACCATACAGTTTTTTATCAATATTTTAACAACTACAAACATCGTTTTAAGCTTCAGGGACGCTAGTAATTTCAAATTAAGTTGGTTCTAGACGCTATAATATATTTTAAAAGTGAGATTCCATAATGATTTTGTATGGCAATGGACGACAATTTTCCTTGCAACTTAAAAGTTTTACAACATCATTTGAATACTTAATTATGCATCAAAGTGTACAACCAATTACTTTTTCACACACCTAAAATAAGTGACTAAACATCTGTTCGTGTTTCTGAAAGAAAATAGCAAGTTAAAAAAAATACTTAAAAATTCTTAAATGTAAGCATATGGTGAAAATGACCCTTATCTTATAATTATTTCACTTGCCCCATATTCCCGTACATCTTATATTTTAAATTTTAGCTCTCTTGTGCTCCTCGCATACATTGTCAAATGGAGCGCGTATCTTATAACACATATAAAAAAAATTCTTTTCATACAATAAAACTAAATGGTTATTTTTGTATTTTAGGAAGAAAATCAAGCAGAAATTTTCATGGACGTCTTTTTCAAGATTTGGATTTTCAGTACAGGTAGGTCATGAGATTTTTAATTGACATGTCTATTTTTTGAACCATTAATTGGAATATAATACAAAAGTTTGAAGGAAAAGAAACAGTACTACACTTGCTATTCAAAGTTACTGTTTTTTTTTTTTTTTTTGAGTCATTTGCTTCAACGGTCACTTCATTTGATGTTCATCTCTATAACTACATCCTCACCCCCCTCTCTCTCTCTCTTCGCCGCAAAATCAGTATTTTATTTCGAAAGAAATTTTCCAACACTGTCATGTAATAGTCAATTTCTATATATACAGGGTGTCCACTCCAATCGTGGACCAATAGCTAATTTCTAAACCGTTAGAGATAAGCATATAGTTTATTTAGGAAAAAATCTCCAAATTACGAAAGGAATTTTGGGTCTATTCAATGTTTTTCAAAAAATCAAATTTTGAAAGAGTTACGAAATTTAAATTTTTATACAGCCCCCCAGTCCTATCAATCATATTTAGAAAAACATTCTTGACACTATAACGTTTCAAACTAAAAAAAAATCACTCTTCTACCACAAAAATTGACCGAGTTATGACGTTTTGAAAAATCAAGATTTTGATGGATTTCGCATACGGTCCCTTAAGTGATCTCTGGATGACGTCATGAAATCCATCAAAATCTTGATTTTTCAAAACGTCATAACTTGGTCAATTTTTGTGGTAGAAGAGTGATTTTTTTTTAGTTTTAAACGTTACAGTGTCAAGAATGTTTTTCTAAATATGATTGATAGAACTGGGCGGTTGTATAAAAATTTAAATTTCGTAACTTTTTCAAAATTTGATTTTTTGAAAAACATTGAATAGACCCAAAATTCCTTTCGTAATTTGGAGATTTTTTCCTAAATAAACTATATGCTTATCTCTAACGGTTTAGAAATTAGCTATTGGTCCACGATTGGAGTGGACACCCTGTATATACATACATACATACATACATATATATATATATATATATATATATATATATATATATATATATATATATATATATATATATATATATATATATATATATATATATATATATATTGGAACTCGTAACAGGATTTACTGCTTTTGAATTAATAGAATGTCGCTGAGTGTTTGTGCATGATTGTTTATGTATATTCGAAAATTCTGTACCTCAGAACCAGACTAACGTAAGTCCACTTTCGTCATTTTTCGGTAGAGGGGAAAAACGATTGTCGAATACATCGTTTTTCCCCTCTACTGAAAAATGACGAAAGTGGACTTACGTTAGTCTGGTTCTGAGGTACATAATTGTGACATGTGTTTCATTTGGTGAAATTGGAGCTATCAACAACATTCAGGTTTTCCTTCAAAAGAGCACAATGACAAATTTTCCAAACAATACGGCACATATCCAAAATAAAAATGGCGATATCACCTTGATTTTTTTATATGAAATTTCTTAATCTGGGACATAATCGGTTATGCCTTTGTGCAGATTTAGGTACCCAGAAAATATGATAAAAAATATTTTGTTGTTAACCAATTGTTTTTTTTTTTTTTTCGCCTCCTGATTTTTTTTCGAAAATGGATCTGTCCCCTTTTGATAAATTAGTGATCAATTGATAAATAAAAATAAGTTACTTTTTTCTATTTTTTCTAACTTCATTTTGTTGTTTTATCTTTCTTATTATAATTTCCAAAGTTTGTAGTAAAATAGAAATTAGAGAAAAAAAAAACGAAATTAAACTGACACTTGAAACTGGCCCATTTAAATAGCCATCTTTTCTTTCCAATTCTAAAGGGAAAAGCGTATTTAAATAAAAACCCTTTTTTCGCTTCCTCAAATGCTTGTTCATATTTATTATTGATCTGAAAAATACGTAACATAAACATAGGCTCATTGTTTCACAATACTATGCAGTATGCTACTAATTTTCCTTCACTATTGTATAACAGCATACTGATTTCTTCACGACAACTTTCTTCGTGCTTCCGATTTCAGTAAGGAATAAAACCGATAGGGTCTGTTGAAGTGAATAGAAACAAACTTGATTTTGGGATGATTTTTGAAACTAAATGAATGGTGAGTGAAAACTAGGCAACAAAAAGAAGATATTCGCTGAAGTCCGGCATGTTTACCGAACAATTGTATGTACTTGCGTAATCGTTGTTTGAAGATGACAGTGCGAAAAAAATATGTTTTCTAAAGTTTAGTGGTTTCACATTTTCCTCTGCAGCAGAACAGCAAATGTGAAGTTACTGGTTTCAACTAGTTTTATTTGCCATGTGGAAACATGGGCGCCGGATGATTTTATGCAGGGGGTGCACTAGCTAAAAAAGTTATTACTTTTTTTATTACTGTTTTGATTTATTTATTTTTTATTCATTTTTTATTTTTTCTTTTAATTTATTTTTGTTCATTTTTTGTTTTTTTTAATTCATTTTTTTATTTTATTTATTTTGTATTAATTTATTTTCAAAGAATGTAAATAACAAAACAGTTAAAAAAATTGATTGATTAATTAAAAATAAAATTAAAAAAAATCATTAAAAATATTGCACCCCCAGCGGGCTCCCATGTGTGGAAACTTAATAAAATCAAACAAATAAAATACCTTTGTACTTTTAAGTAAAAGCAAAAATACAACGTTGAAAAGCAAGTTGTATTTTTGCTTTTATTACTGAAATCATTTAGTTATGAATGTCAATATCCCTGTTTCAACCCCCACCCCCCACCCAATGCTGTACTCTAGGGTAAGTTCAGTTTGTCATTCTTCCTATTCTGTCGGGTCGGAAGATAGAATTTTGATGTACATAAAACATTAGTGTGTATCTTTCATAAATTTACCCGTAATTCAAATTTTTGAGTGCTTTCTGTTCAAAAATGATCAGGGCCGACGAGAGTTCATGTCAACCTGGTTGGAAACTAGGAACCTGGCTCTGAGGGGAATTAGAGAACCTATATGGGTGATTCTACGGTCAATGCGTTTTTTGTGTCCCCAAAGAAAAAATAATCCGATTAATTTCACACTCATTATATCACTAGTACCCATTATTTTTAGAATTGTTGTGGTAAGGGCCAGACGAAATTTCAATTTTTGGGGGGTTTACCGATACCAGGGGAAAATGGGTTGCCAGGGGAGTGACACTATTGGAAGAATTCTGGTTTGATTTACTATTATTTCACTTATTTTTCGGAGTAAAAACAGAGTATGGACTCATTTCTATAAGACCTATATTCAAAAAAATTTTTCGCGTTGTAATAAAATGAAAAAAATCAATCTTGAAAACACGACGTGTTGATTACAAGTCGCACAGCAGATCCCAAATAAAAACACTTCCCGCATTATTTAAGGTCACTTAAATAGATTTCATAGGGGCAATTAAGATTAAAAATGAAATTAATTATGCTTATAACACAGTTTTAATGTATATTTACCCTTTTTTGGAACAAAACTGCCAGGGGATTGACGCCAGAGAAGTGACAAAATCACACATTACCTATAAAAACAACATCACACATTCTTCTTACTAGAACTTCACGTAAACCGTGATGTCTGCACACAATAAGCATTACATTATACATACGCACACTTATGTAACGATGAAATATAAAAAGTTATACTTACCAGGGGAAATACTACAGCGACTGGCCCAGTACGCTTTGAGGCACTTTCAACGAGAACCGATGCAATAATATTCCAATTTTTTAAAAACCTCTTAGCTTGCTTTTAACTTTACTCAGTATTACACTGATTATTCGCAATCAAAGTCATCCTTATGCATTTTTTATGCTAAATTTCAGTCTTTGAAGTTCGCCAGGTGAGGGTGACACTGTTAATATGGCCCGTTGAAAAGTGTATTTTTTTTTAAATAATAATAAATATTTTTTCAATGTTTACTGATGAAATATGTTTCTCTGTTAATGTAAGTGTATGATTCTGTCAAAAAACATTATGCCAAGTTAGCAAAAATTGAACGTCGAACATGTTTGTATAAAAACTAGTATTTGGACAGGCCAGGGGAGTATACATTTATGACTATTTTCAGCTATAAATGCTAAAATAAAATAATTGTACTGAATTAATTGGGTGGTCCATATAAAAGATAATAGTCTGTAATGCTTAAGCATACAAAAATATTAATAAAATCAGTTTTACATGAAGTTTTTCCATTGACCGTCTGGATTCAAATAGCGTAGAATCACCCATATACTGAGAGAAGCGGGTTATGCCTTATAAAAACTGAAGCAAGATAAATCGCGGGAGAAATACAGTTGAGCAGTAAATTACTTGCTGATGAGAATCACAATACCGAACTTTCTTGCTCGCTGTCTTGTTTTCTTTGACACACCGCGTCAATGAGTGCTGAGTGGATTTTGTGAGAGCAAACTTCTTCGAATATAAAAAGAGTTCGAGAATTATATCCCAAATTTAGTGCAATAACAGTCAAATTTATCAATTTACTTATATACTTCCCGATTCTTAGTGGAGAATGTAATTAAATTGGATTTTTTAGTGGAGTAATGAGGTCCTAATTCGAAAACAATACGAACGTTTTCAAATTTCACAAAAACATTCTTAGTTAAAAAAAAAAAAGAATTTTGTTGGCTTTTAAAATCCACCATAATGTTTCAGATTAAAAACATTAAAACAGTGCTTTTGTACATTATTTCCATTACATATCTTAGAAAACATTTTTTGGATAACTGTACAAATTCTAGAATTAGCTGTCGTAAAAGGCATTGAATGCTAACAAATGGTCAATATTTTGTTAAAAACAAAATAAAGTTTGCTTGTTGCTATTTCATTTTTACCTGAAACGAAACAGAAATTGAAATTTAATAATATCTAGAATTCCAGATAACATCTATGACTTGTAAGGAACCATTTCAATATTTTGGAACTAATGCAAAACTTACAATAGCTCTGTATCAGATAGCAAGCTAAACCAATATTCTAGAGAAAAAGCATTCACTTGTAAGATTACATATTCAGTAGTCATAGGCGGACTTAGACCGCAAATTCTGGGGGTGCAACAGTAGCAGAAATCGGTGGGAGGGGGGGGGTGATTCCCTGGACAACAAGCCAGTGGTGCAACCAGAAAACAGTTTTAAGCAGAGTTTGAAAAAACCCAGCCCGTCTGGGTTTTTAATCAAATATCAGGGTTTTCATTTTTCCTCTCAGGGGAGTCATTTTAATATCATTCAGAATGATATTTAAATACAATGTTTGAATAGAGAATAATTCTCTATTCAAACATTTTATACCAAATTACTGCTTGCTACGTAAAATTTTTAAAGAGTCGGGAGCCATGAAGAGAGGTCACTGTGACCCCCTAAAGAATTTTTTATTTGGAAAAAGCAATGTTATATTGATTTTTTAAAATTAATATGATAAAATATTTTAAATTGATATTGAATTGAATTTATGGATTTAAATAGTTCCTGTTTAGTTTGATCCTCTAAATATTCAAATAAATAAACAAATAACTCAAATTCAGATGCACAGTTTTATTTCTAACTAGCTTAATATCCGGCGTTGCCCGGGTGCTTATTAATACAACATAGCATTCAGGGAAAAAAAGTTTGAAAGAGTTCTATTCATATGGGTATAAAATAATTTGCACCAATCTGTCTCTTAGGTACAAACTTTGAAAAAAACTAAAATATTACAGAAAGTTAAACGTTTACAGAAAAATAGTCTTATCAAAAGGTGAAAATTAAAGATAAATATTGTCTGTGCTTTGCCGCGTCCACTGGTATGAAATATATGCACATGGAAGTGAAAAAATTGCATCAATTTCACCCGCCAAATTTAAAATATTAACTTTTTTCTATTAATTGTTCCCACCTACAAAGTAAAAATTATTATAACTCAGAAATAAATCTATTTCTCGTTCTGAAGGCTTATCTCCATTACAGACGCAACTGTCGTCGCATTGCAAATTTGAAATTCAAATCCGTGGTTCTTTTTATAAAGTCCACATGAATTATGATTGTTTTTTACTTATTTCAATGCTAAAAGGAAATAGGTGAGCCTTAAATTGAAAATTCATTACTTTAATCGTAATCATTGTTGGAAAATACTCATATTTAAAAATCTTAAATTTCATCAATTTGAATGCTAAAAGGCCTATCTCGATTACAATATAAATAGGCTACCAAAATACCCTTTTCCCAAGACACGTTCTTTCCTTCTCTTCAATAATAAAGAATATTTTAAAAAAAATATCAACTCAGCATTCTATAGAAAGGGTGGGAGGAAGGGAGCACGATCATTGTGGGCCCCTCTGGTTGCGCCACTACAATAAGAAGTCCGGAGAGGGGGTATTTCTATAGAAAATTTTGAAAATTTACCTAAAAAATGCTGGTTTTCAGCTGATTTCAGGGCAGATTTTACTGATAAAGTTATTACAATAATCACTTTTTTTTTTTTTTAAATTTCGCCATGGTAGTTTCAAAGTAGAAGAAATTGTAATGATGTACCAATAAATACCCAATTACGGGGTATACACTCATTCTTTAATACAGTACTGAATAATAATGTTCTTTTCCAACTGCATTTCTTGGCGAATTATTCTTAATTTCTTTATTTTCAAAACCCAACCAAAAATGTTGGGGGTGCGGCGCACCCCCTGGCACCCCCGTAAGTCCGCCTATGTCAGTAATGTCATAACTATAATGCTCTGACGTTTGCAAGACCTTTTACATTTTAATTTACTGAACTTCTACCTCTCCTTCACTTTTTAAAAGACATAGCTATGTGCGATCCCTGATCCCTCCAAAAAGAGATGATTATTTAATACATTATCGAGACTGACACTGCAGATCTGAAACACTGTGAAGCAAAATACAATTTTCTTTATAACTTGTAGCCTGATTTTTGTTAAAGTTGTGGGATTTTAATACATTCTCCTGTTACGAGTCATGGAATGTATGAATAAACAAGTAAATTTGGCAATTAATCGGCAATTGATAATCGGCTGAGCCGAATTATGATCATAATGGGTATTTTTAATTCTACAATTTTTTTTTCTTTCTTTTACAATTCCGATTTTAGAAATAGTTACTAATTTATTTCTGGGAAAAGATTTATTTATCTCCAGTTTCCTAACTTTTCCAAAATAATTTGAAAATTTCATCGAACAAAGTGTCAAATGCCGAGATCCAGATGTTTCACGCTTGTATTTTTTTCCCATTTTAAAATGAAGTTATCACTGGTTTTTCGTACAAAAAGGACTCTGAAGTTAAAACGCAATGACTACATCAAATCAGTATCGAAAAAAATATTCGAAAAATAATTTCGAGAACTTATTGATTCAAGTACCTATAAAGAAAAACATGTCAGCTTGCAACGAACGGATGTTGTCGATGTCACTCGTAAAAGAACAAGACCAGACTAACATTCGAAAATCGAAACACCAAAATGAAAGGTCATTAGCGTCCTGTGGTTCAAGTAATTTATTGCCCGTTGCTTGAGGCAAAGGGGAAAAGAGAGAGTGACCCCTCGAAGAGGGAAGAAATGGGCGTGTTCTGGTGGGAGGCGTGATTTTTCTCTGTTTCTCAAGATTTTACTAAAACAACACTTTTGGGAGTGCAAATAATTAGCGAGGGAATTGTCTTAGAAAGAAACTTGAACTATGCTTTTAAAGACAAATGTCCAAATTTCTCTTCCTTGTTTTCCGATTTTGCGTATTATTTCTCAAACATTGGAAAAATGACGTTTAAAAATTAAAAATGTTATAAAAAAATTTCCAAAACGACCACAGAAAAAACAAAAACAAGGAAGGATAATTCTATGTCATCGCTATCGTTTCCAACAAACCGCGTGAAAATATTCTAATATTTTCTCGCGTTATGTCGATTCCGACTTGCAAATTTTCCCGTAGAGAAAGCATTAGCGTCGAAATCCAAGATGGACGGTAGCGAGGAGCCTTAAGCATACCGTACTCGAGTTTGGACATGCGAAAAGATTCGCGCTATCATTGGTCGAATCGACTTATCGATAGATCTCCTTTCGACGCCAAAACAAAGGCAATGCTATTTTGAGATACAGCCTAAATGAATTCGCCCAGCTCTCCATAAAAATAAAAGACGAATATTTACTTAAAATTTTCATAATTTCGTGGCAGAAAATGGTAAAAGCATTTTTATAACAAGCAACATTAAGTTCATGACAAACTTCTTTGCTAGAATTTGAAAAGAAAACAAATAGCAATGAAACATGAGAAATTCGTGCCCATCATATCAAAAAATCGTTTGCTGGTAATTTTTCGTTTTAATTAATGGCTTACTTTAATTATAAATGCTTTTTTAAATATTTTTTGACGTTCCATTTATTAGCTTATAAATTAAATTGTGCCGCTGTTATGTTTTCTGTAAAAATGAGATTTCTAAAAATGATTAACAGGTAATTATTTTTAAGGATAACTTAAAAGTTTTTTTTTTTTTTTTTTGCATTTCAAAGTAAACTTTTTTAGGTTATTAAAACTGTTGAATTTATAGGCTACTTTTGTATGCCTTACTTTTTTTGTTATTGGCCCTAAAATATTGGAAAATATAATCGAATCAATTGTAAAATATATTATTTTGCAAAGGGAGGGCTGTTATACATCAGTAAAGCTTTTAACAAGGTTATAAAAATTTGGAAATTATAGCTGTCGATTTCTGTAAATCCGCTGAATTTAATGTTACTTTCAAGCGTGTGAATTTAAATTTCGTTTCCTATCCGAGGAAATCGTTAGTGCTAT
>JAXGGA010016285.1:0-26995 GCA_038373865.1 Uloborus plumipes | reverse complement strand
AGCAGTTTATGTTATTTCCACGATATTGCAGCACCGAACTGAGTAAAAAAACTCGGTATTCCATATTTCCCGACTATTCCATAATACCCTCCTCTCCTCTAAGTAATGATTTTTAATGAATGCAGAATTTTGTTATGTGTGTTTTACACTAATAACAATAAAACAACAATAATGAGGCGTACAAAATTGCAAATTATTGCATACACTTGTTTTTAAGGCTCTTTTCAATGTTAAAGAGCAAAGAGGTGATCTAAGGTGGAAGGCACTCCAACAAAAGTACAAGGATATTGTCAGATGCTTGAAACAATTTTCAATTCTTGTGTATGTATTCCATTTGTCATTTTATTTTCAACAAAGTTTATTAGTAGTAGTTTATTGTTTCGTTACTTAAATTGACATTGGATATCTTATCATAATGAAAAGAAGTCATCAATATACCTAATAAAGTATATTTTTTAAAAAAGCCGACAAAGACCGGCTTTAAAAAAAGAAAAAAAAATCGGGCTTTTTAAATAAAAGTCTGCTTGTCGCCTATCTCGACGGCTTTTATTTGAGCACTGCATAATGGTCTTTCTCTCCGATGTGATATTTGTAGCGACAAATCTCGGAATTATAAGTTTCCCTGGTGGAAGTTTTTTCCTCTTACAGACGGCATAATGGGAGAAAGTCACTCATGACTTTGAGGGTGGTTTCCTCGAGAGCAGCAGTGAATCCTGCAAGCAGGGTGCATTAATTTCCATGAATTTAATATTACATGAAACACTTTTACTATTTTTGCTAAAAATCAAGTCTTGATTGTAGATGTTAATAATTTTGTTACAGCTCTTTGTAGATATATCTTTTGCTATGATATACCAGATACCACCACGTTCCTTGAGTTGGAAAACTTTCTGAACAAATGCTATTGCCAAACGGTTGTAGGACAACATTCGCTGTTCTGAATTTTTCTATTTATTACCTAGCAACAATTCTTATCATGGATTCCTTGAAACCCCAGGGCTCCATGAAGCATTTTGATGGATTCTACTAGAATCAAGTCTTGCTTGGAGGACGTTTAGAGTTTTGTTACAAGCTATTTGTAAATTTATCTTTCGTTAAGATTATATTTATTTTATTATTTATTATCTAATAACACGTTTTCAATTTGACTTCAAAAGCATTTTAGTGACGTTATTTATTTCTTTATTTATTATCTAATTTTGTGTAAGGAGTGTTTTTCCTCTTTGTCTTGAAAATAACAAAGGAAAAAAAGAAGAGGAACAAGAAGAAAACTCAGTTAATTACTTTAAACTAATTAACGTACGCTAAAAATGTAGTTATTTAATGTACAAGCATTTACTTGCTAATAATACTACATACATTATTAGATTGTGTATAATATATACAAATGTATAATATATGGATATAATATATGTGTATAATATAAGTGTTATAATGTATATATGTGCGATAATTTATACATTATTAGATTGTGATAAAAGCATATCACGCACTTCATCACTTTTAACTGAAAACGCGCAGATCGAAATTAAAGCTAAAAGTTTGTAATTTTTTTAATCTGTTTTCTCTTTTTTCTCTCTTCGTCTTTTTGCTGAAATCATATTTTTCATAAGGAATTATAAATGCCGCTTACGACAGCGACAATGCGATGACAGCGTTTTTAATAACATAGCAATAAGCAGAATTTAAAGTGCTTTGTTTCAGAAACGCTTCCATTAAATTTTTAAATGATGATGGCTAATCAAAAAATTATAAAATTTATAAACTGTAAAATTCAATTTAAATTGCTAAATATGTTTACGTATAAAGTAATGTCCTTTTATAGTCCAAGAGTTCGAATGATTTTTAATCGAACGATTACAAACCTTGAAAAAACATTTTTTTTACAGATGTTTTCTTTCTCTAAGTTTGTGGAAGAGACTGTATAAAAGAAAGTGTACTTCTTAAAAATTTTAAGGTTGATAAAAAACGTAGATGTTGATACGGATAATAATTATATAGTTTTCATTTTTTCACAAAAGAAAAAAAAACATCGCTTTGCTCGGAAAAAGAAGAAAATATTTTTGTTTTCTCATTTCTTTCCCCTGTTTTATCTTAAAACTAGCCGGGTACCCGGCCCTGCCTGGGTTTCTGTGGGTGTAGGGTGGTTTAGTGAAACTCATTCATAAATTTCCCAACACTAAAGTGTATATCTATAAACACAATGGCTACTTCTGAAAACAATGGCTATGTTACGGATAAACTATAAAAAAATAATGCAAGCTAAAAAAAAAAAGCAAGCTACAAATAATGTTTGAGTAAATAGGAAATGTTATAAGCTTGGTAGATTAAAATAAATATATATTTATAGTATCAATCGCACTGAAATTAACCATTTCCAAATATTGCTCGTTAAATAAGTCCCATTATTAGTTTCTATCCTCGTGACAACATTGGTGAGGTGAAAACATCTTATATACCTAATTTAGAAATTTTTTTGACTATAAACACTTTCTATTCTCTAACTATTGCAAAAATCAATTATTTTTTTATTTCACCCGTTAGCGATTATTGGCTCAGATAAATATAAAAATCCTTAGAAGGCAATAAATTCCATACTTACTCCAGAGAAGCCTTTGTTCAAAATTTTCAATATGATTACAATCAATATTGTTGCTGCATGGCACCAAATTTTTGCAACAATGGGTTGAAAATTTAATCATTTAATGGGGAAATGACATAAAATTAACTGTTTTCCATAATAACTTTTTTAAACTAAGCTTTTTAGAAATAAATTATAGCTTATCCTGCTCCCTGTTACTGTAGCTATCTACAGTGAAAAAATGGTTAAAATCGGTTCAGTAGTTTAGAAGATTACCCCGGACATACGTTTTCAAAAGTAGTCTTTTATGTATATAGTTGTACTTAAACATTATCCACACGGTTGTTATTCAAAGAAAAAATATTACCTAGCAATACTTTGAATTTGTTACCAAGTCTCTGAGAATTCAAGCAATACTTAGAAAGGACTTTTGTATCTTTCACAAATTTTACCTTGTGTCTCTTCAACTTATAGACGATGTCAGCGCCATATCGATATGCTGGTACTCTATTTTAATTTATGAAGCGAATGATACAAGAAAGACAATAGCATGCTGTGATAAATTCGCTAAATATCTATTTCTTTCTTGTAAATATATTTTCAATTTATAATTTATTTGTTTATTCATTTACTAATTTGTTAGTTTCATTTTTTCATCAATTGATTTGTTTATTTATTTTCTTTTTTGTTACCTATTTGTTACCGTTCTTAAACAGATTAATTCAACTAAAAATTAAAACAAAATCTGCTTGAAAATTCTACATTGACGAATAAATAGTAGAATATCTTTTCATCCATTAGCTTACTTTTTTGCATTGAAAAAGAGGTTCTTTGTAACCCAAGAAATACGTGCGTGCAGTTTCCTGAAATTTTCTGTTCAATTAGGGGAAAGTACCCCAAAACGGGATAGCTAACATATTCTTCGCTTTATTTTTTATTGTATACAAGGTACATTCCAAAGTTAGACGCCATTTAAAAGTACACACCTTTTACATTGCTCAAAATACCTTTGTCCTATTTGTTCGATATTATTTATGTGAAAAATACCGGTTTCAAAAAGTCTTATACAATCCCGTTTTACCCACCCTTGGTCGGGTAAAACGGGATAGGGAATTGTATGTTATTATTTTGTACTGATTTTACTTTTGATTTAGTTTTTAGACCCAAAATAGGCTACGTCATTGTCAAGTTGGAAAATTACATAACGCAGAAATCGCATGTGTCGTCTTCTTCGTCTGCTTTGGAATAAGCCTCGTGGGCCCATCTCTGGCAGCTCGAGCATTGTATCCAGCTTCCTTCTCCGGATTTCGATTCAAGATACAGAGCGTTGCAGAAAATACATGCTTCATCTTTTTCATTTTCATCTTCTGAAGACGACGACGTCCAACCTTGGCTAACTGATGATTTTTTTTTTCGGTTTTTTTTCATGTTACGTCCATTTTCTTCCATTTTGCAAATGATGTTTGTGGGTTTATTTCAATTTCAGCGCAACATTTTAAAAATTTATATGCCTATTTTGCATCGCCACCTGGTTTTCTTATACGCCTCATTTGTTTTGTTTTCGGAACATTCAAGAGACTTGTTTTGGCAGCCCCCCTTTTTTTCAGCTTTTAAGTTCTTTCTTGTTCTTCTTCTTCCAACTCAAGTTTATATGGGCTTCTTGTTATAAATGCTGTTTTCCCTCTTCTATTATCGAGTTTGTTTTGAGGTCTCGGTCCTTGTGGTGGAGGTAGAATTTCTTTGGGGGATATAGAAAATGGCAGTGAAGGGCGACAGTATAGTCTAAGTCCTTTGACCTCTGTTGAAGTGAAAGGTTGGATGATGCCTGCATTTGTGCTAGTGTTATTAAGCTAGTGCATTAAGTGATTCTTTCAATACTGTCTCTAGTAGTTGTGATGACAGCAAACTCTTAGATGCTATGACTGAATTTGAAGATCCTTCGGATCTGATCTCATTTTGTTGCAGATTTAATGGGTGTTAGGATGTCATGTTCTGAGCATCCAGCAATGGGTGATCTGTTGGAGGAGAGGAAGCGAAGAGATATTCAGGAAAGACATCTGGGGTTAAAGGGGAAAATACCTGTTTTCGTGAACCCATTCACAGCAGTTTCGACAAGAGCTGCTCGTTAAAATGCTGCATTGAACATATTTCCTACTTCGTAGAAAGTAATCCCTTTGTCAGGATGGTTGAACATCCACTTGCGAACCTCTAGCTCGCTTCGTGCTGCTTAAACACATTGAAAAATTATTAATGGAAATGGTCGGGTAAAACGGGACACATCAAAATTGTATCCCGTTTTGGGCACTCTAAAAGTCTCCCGTTTTGCCCGACCATGATGCTTTTGACAACATAAAGGGCTGACCCCGGAACCGCCACTCACTAGCAATATTTAAGTACATGAAATTGTTGCTAAAAGAGCTATGAATAAAATACAGTTCTAACCGGAATTGTTTCGAAGTACGGAGAACCAGAATTCTAGTTGTTCTGCAGTCGAAAAAAAGTAAAAAGTAAGTAAAAATCTCAATTGAAAACTTTGAAAAAATATTTCTTTGCGAAATACGTGGCTAGAGTTGAGATATTAACTGATTAATGCTGTCATGGCGGTCGGGAACCAGTTTAGCCTATCTGCTGCGAGATAGTACCTTCAGTAAAGCTCCAACGCCCACTATCCCGTTTTGCCCGCCTATCCCGTTTTGGGCAACTCTCCCCTACTTATTTTTATCTACTTATATTAAAAACTGAGTATCTTTCTAACTATCTTTCTTTCTAACTATCTTTCTTTCTAACTATCTTTCTTTCTAACTATCTTTCTTTCTAACTATCTTTCTATGTCACGCTTCTTTCTCCTGAACGCCAATGACCTGAAAGTCGAACCAGGTACCGATAGATAGGTAATTTTTCAGGCTTCATTAGTTTCAATTGATACAATTATACGATTTTAATTAGCGAAGATATCAATTAATAAGTAGTCAAGTTTAAAGCGATTAAGCCTAATAAATGATTAAATATGAAATCCATTCTTGCAAACCGTCGTTACTATGAAACAGTGATAACAATGATAATGAGAATTTTGAATGAAGGCTTAACTAAATCAAACACGGAACTCATAAGCGGGCCACTTACGTAGAATTTTTATCGCTAGCTACTGGTAATATTTTGAAACATTTATTTGTTGAAGAGCCATCTACTTATATTAAAAACTGAGTGTCTATGTCTGTTTTTTTCCTTTGAGCGAGCTGAACTTACTGAAACTTTCCTCACCATCTTGAAGACGTGAAGCATCTCAATAATTCGAATGATTTTTTTTATATAGGAAAAAAGTAAAGGCGTGAAGCGCCTGTAAGCGAGCCGCCTTGGCGGGGAGTAGTTTCTTTAAATTTTTTTCTCACTACTTTCAGGGCACGAAGTGCCCGTGCAACGCCGGGCCACGTGCGTGGTATGTCTTGAAATCGAATGAACATTAAATTATATCAAATAATATAACTTCAGAATGAGGTAAAAGTTAGAGAGGGGGGAACTTATGCATCAACATGCAGCAGGAAGCTTATCTAGCTGCCCTGGCAGCTAGTATTCTTTTATTTTTCAAGTAGACGATTCAATTCCAAATAAATAGATGATTGGTTTCAACGTTCGCTAACATTCTCAGAATACAGAAGGAATTGTTCCCCATTGTGTGGAAATATAGAAACACATACTAACAAAATAGTGCGAAAGAAATACTTTAGTAATTTCTTAAACCGAAACTTTAAGACATTTATAACTAGTCATTATTTATTTCAGTTTGTCGCATAAATTGCAATTTATGAATTAAAAATCATATTGTACAAAAATATACCCTGTATTTGATTTATTTATTAGTACTATTAAGTGACAGTTGTTACTAAAATAAACAGCAGAAAATTTGAGTAAAAATATTTTTCAAACATTTTTAAAAGAGTGACATTCCAAAGCTTAATTAAGCAGACTTAAATCCATGTTGGCAGCTTCAGCACTTTAACCAACATGATAAAATATGCAAATTTGTTTAATTAACAAGTGTTCTCAAGAGTAGTTTAAATGAAAATGCAATTAGAGCCGGGGAAAAAAGCTGGAATGAAATTAAATTCCAGAGGAAGTGATTCTTTTACACGCGCTTTATTCGAATAACTAATTTCATTACTGCAAAACCAGAAAAAAATGTTTCCAAAGGACGGAAATGTGTTTGAAATTATCGTTGCAGTAAGAAATCTTACAGAAAGTTTTTTTTTTTTTCTTCTTTTTCCCTTTTTACTACCCAAGTTGATAAAACAAACGTTGTAATTCTAAAGGGGGCAGGAAAACCCGCTAAACTTGAAGAAAATTAATTTGACATTTGTTCAAAAGTAACAGACATTTAACATTAAATACCAGAAAAAAGGAACTCATAGAGTAAATTTGGAAAAATATTTCTTGTACACACAAGAAAAGGTATCTGAAAGAAAAATAAACGAGCTAATTGTTTCATTGAAGATAAGGTAAACGATAAGTCACCCTATATAAAGATACTTACTACACTCGGTTACTTTAAAATAGGCGTATCAATTTTAGTAATTTTGCACCGTCTCCATGGAAACCGCACGAAAGAGAACTCTCTTTTTTTATACACTGCTGTTGAGGCATTTCATTTATTTTATGATCATCGAATTAGGCTCAAGCTTTTATTTATGTCCTCATATCTCAGTTATTTCTCAACGTTTTCTAACAAATCTAGTGCTAAATAGTTTGTTTTAGCAAGATCTGCCATCATGAGTATCCTTTATACAAATAATTCAAAAAGTATTATATTAACGTTGATTGAATAACAGTTTACGCACAGAACAATTTTAATCGTTTGCATTTAACAATTGTTTCAAAATCTAAGTGGGGAAAAAGTCAACAGCGCCGTAACTATGACAACCATAAGGGAAAAGTGCGGGGAGTGGGAAATTAAAAATTCTTCCATCCGCCTCTTCTCGTTGCACAGGGCATAATATGGGGTATAGCAATACATTTTTTTTTCACGCATTTGACATCTACAGAAAAATGTCGTGACCAGAAGCAGTGGGCTGAACTGCAATTGTGGATGCATATCTTTTGAGGTAGACACAAAGTGCAAAATGTGAAACATTTTTGGAAAAAGGGTAATGTATGCTTCGATAGCACCACTGCTAACCTAAAAATATTTTTTGCTTCCTTTTTTGATTTTATTTATTTAATTTTTCTTTTGGTAAGTAGATGAATTTGATGCGAAAGTTTCAACAACGCTCACTACCGTGCAGAACAATTTCTGCTACCGAGTTCCATTGCTAACTTCAATAGTTTTCTTTTTGCACACTTTTTCTTTAATTCTTATGATTTTAGTAAATTAATTTTATGTTAGAGCTTATAAGACCGAACTTACCAACCGAAATTACTATTAAAAATAAATAGCAATAATAATAAAAATAATTAATAATTTAAAAAGATCACATTCAATCTAAAATTAATGGTTTTTGGTCATTTAGCCAATTTGGGTAATTGTTGCTGCTTTAAATGAGGAAACTTGTATCTTCTGTTTCACAACTGCTGCTGCAGGCAGTTATAAAACATAAAGGGTTTTTTTTTTGTCAATAAATGCTTTTTGTACATCTCTTTTAAGAAGAGAAATGTGGTTTTTGTGTATTTTTAAATACTTAACAACTGAAGTTTTCTAAAATAATATAACTTAAAAACTAACTAATCAATAAAAAATCGATTTTTCCCTTTTTTTTCTCATTTTTCTAGAAAATAGGCGAAAAAAAACCCACCCCTCCTCCCCTAACGCTTCAAAATTTTTTGAACTTTTACACTCTAAATGCTGCTTAAACTGACCCCGAACGGCAGAATAGCTTAAAACCAAGCTAACAATTCATTTGAAATGGATTAGTAATTATTATTATTTAATTTTGGGTAACTATACAATATTTTAAGAGTGTTTCTCCCGTTTTATATCCAACAACGCACAATAAAATTGATAAAAGATGAGTCGAGAAGTTTAAAACAGAGAAATTTTAGCATAAAAATGTAGTGGTACTTTTTAATCAAACTGTTAACTCATCAAAGAGTATGAAATGCAAATTTACGTAATGTTCGCGCATTTTAATTCAATCGTTTGCTAAGCATACATTTAAAATTACATAACCTTTTCAAAACATTTTAAAACATTATATCACCATGTTAAAAGCTCTCTTATGTAAAATACATGCAAAATAACCGAGATCTCTTTCACATTAGTTTCGGAAAAATTACTCAACAGGTAATTATAGAGGAAGAATTTCGGCAGATGTTTCCAGCTTAATTATATTTTAGCATTTACAGAATAATTTTTCAAATAAAGTTACAATTACTTACTCATAATTTCCTTCAAAATAAACCGATTGCAAATTTAGAGTGCGAAGAAGTATAATTGTTACAGGTGCAAAGTTGAAACTGACTCATGGCCGGAAGCAAAAAACTACTCAACATCTGCACTGGATTTTTTAAAAAGTATAATTTATCAATGAAGCGAAGATTCCTTGTCAATTTTTATAATTGGCTATAATAGGATATACTCCAAAAGTTCGAATGGACTGTATTTAATTTTCTCCGATACAGATGTAAATTATGCATCAGCTTGAATAAAATAGTTTTATTTTTTATTTATATTGCTTTTAATTTCAGTATGCTTTGACAAAGGGGCCTTAAAAATTTTGATCACGTTTTTCATCTAAAGAAGTTAGTCATACACTTTCGAGAGAGATAAAATCTTCTTCCTCTTAACCCCTAATGGACATTTTTGAATAAGAGAAAGAGTTTTTTCATTTGAAGAGTTTTTGTTTGAATAAACGAAAGAGTTTATTTCATAATTATTTTCCACAAATTGGCTTTTCGACTTATCTTTCGCGATTTCTATCTATGCAACAATTACGTCTTTTAATGTCTTTCGCTAATACTAATTGCAAGAAATAGAGTAGGCAAGAGGTATCTACGATAAAACTTTCAATTCGCATCTTATGTTGAAATTATAATATTTTTAATTTATTGAGATTACTGCATTGCTCTGTTTTTCACTTTTCAATAAATTAATATTGATGATCGATTAAGGTCAAAGTAGATTCGTTTATTTTAAGGCATTTTTGTAATAATTTTTTGCATTTAATCTTGGGAAAATTTAAGTATATGAAAATTATTATGTGTTATAACTAGCAAATAAATGTGTTATTTCTTGAGCTCTAATGTATCTATGCACATCTATGAATTTCAATTTATTAACTATTAAATTAAAAACAAATATATAATAAGACCTATAAAGTTTTTATCACGGTTGTACGTGCTGAAAAAACCTCACAATAGTGCATTAAAATACTATTTAATTTTTAAGTCTAAAGTGAAATAAAAAGAAACAATTTTTTAATCAAAAATAAAACAGTTAATCAAACGCAATAATAACTTTATTTTGCAGATTAATATTTCTGTAATACCCTCCAATTCTTTTTTAAAAGGTGCGTACTGGTTGTTGAGTTGTTCTTTGACATCGTCGAATTTTATTGCAAACGCATTACTTCTTGTTTAAAAAGACGGGTCTTGTTTAAGTTAACGGGTCTGGTTATTTGAATCCATTTTAGCATCATTAAATTACATCTTAATTTGTGGATCAAAAAGTAATGATTTTCACTAGTTCTACGTAAAAAAACTTGTTTGTTTATTTGCGTTCATTTTGATATCGTTGCATTGCATCGCAGAGTGTTTTTCAAAAAGCAATGATGCGCACACCGTAATTCCTGTTTAAAAAGACAGATCCAGTAGTTCAGTTTTGGTTTCGTTTTATGTTATCGCTATTTCATGTTTCAAAATGCTACACAGTAGCTCTTGTTTTGAAAGAAACGATCGCTTTTTTGAGTTGTATTTTGTCATCATTAAACTATCGCATTGCGTGTTTTAAAAAGTAAAGAAATATTCCTTAAAGAAAAAAACTAAATAAAGTATGAACATTTTGTGTTTTGTTTTGATTCCATAATAATTTATTTACAAAAAAAAAAAAAAAAAACACATACACACACACACACACACACACACACACACACACACACACACACACACACACACACACACACACACTCACAATATTTTTGCGAAATTAGGATCTAAAGTGAAGAACTAAATGTTACTTAAGTAAGATTTGTGCTTGGATTTTTAAAAACAATCGTTTTCAAGCTGTGACGGAGTTTTATAAAAATTGCTGAATAGCGACTTCTGCGAAATAAAGTTAAAGAGCGCGTGCGTCTTACCTGTTCATTCCCAGCCTAATTGTTATTTGTTGAATCTTCTTATGCCAAAAACGAACGTTCATTGCAAACGAACGCTAATTGTTAGTGATAGTTCCTTTACAATATTGCGATTAATTATTAAAAATAAAATAACTCATCATAAACCCTCATATATTCCTCTTTTTTTATTTATTCAATGTTTCTGTATAGTAAATTATACTTTTTTTACACTGCCGTGATGCTAAGCACAAAGGCGCATCTGCAGCTGAGATCAAAATTAAAAAAAAATGTTTTTTAAAGCATGCATTCATGTATTTGATACAGATTCCAATTTTTCAGAATAAAAAAAAATAAATACATTTCCGATTTATAAATGACTATTATCTGGGTAAAACATGTTATAAAGAGCCATCTCGAGAAAATGATTCAATTCTGATAAAAAGTTCTGATACGACTTTTAAACTTAATAGCACTACTCCGCAGCTTAATTGAATTCTTGGTGTTTTACGCTCTAAGATTTAGTATCATCTATTGAATACCGAAGAAATATCTAAGAGTAAAAAATATTGGTCCTTGGAAAACAAACTTCAAAAAAAAAAAAAAAAAAGTCTGGTTTTTATTCTTTCCCTTGACTTTTATTGTTCAAACAACTTGTCTGTTCTTTTGCTTAAGCAATAAAAGACATCCTAACAGGGCAAGTTTTTTCTTTGCATTAAATTACGTCTAGCTATTTCACTGACATTTGTCTATACGTTTGTTAATGGCTCAAATTATTCAGCCTATACCTTAACCATTAATTTTCAGTTTAAACATTTTGCATTTTCATGCATGGTGGGTGGCAAATTGCATCTTAACCGTAACTGATTACGAAGTCAGATGTTGTAGTTTAACCACGCCCGAAACTAAAACCCTTGGTAATAGATTGTACCAGATGTTAAACGTCAGATCGGATCAAAGGGAAGCAGGTGCATTGCAGATCGTGATACAGGAACCAAAGGGTTGAAGACACTCCATTTCGCTAATGTGGACAATAATTTCTTTGGATGCATGACGCTTTTATTTTCTGGTTGTTTGAAATAGATTCACATATTTTACGTGTCCTATTGCAGTTTTGGGAGCTAAAGTACAGCAAGGGGAAGGGCTTAAACCGTCTGAAAAGCATGGAATTTGAGCCATATTCCAGCTCTACTTTGTCGATTTACACACAAGTAAAAATCGTTGTGGCCAGTCACCTCTCAGGAAAAAAAAATCTAGCTTCTTATGATCCGGGCTGCGAAGTCAGAAAGAAAATGACCGACTCTGACTCATGGAATTTTAAAGCCATCGGCTCTAACTTCGATCCTTTTACTCCAATACTATTCCAACTCCGACTTCTACTCCGGAGCCATGACAGAGCTGCGCACTAAGAAGAAAAATGATCTACTCCAACTTCTGGAATTTTAAAGTTTTCGAATCTGATTCCCGATTCTAACTCCTTCATCCCAAATTGATCCGAATCCGACTCTTAATCCACAACCATGGCAGAGCTGCAGACAAAAAGGAAAAACTCCAACACCTAAACTTTTAAGCCCCCGATTCTTTTAGTTCAAAATAGGTCTGACAGACTCAACGATTGCGACTCCGCAGCTCTGGTTACAAATAATCCAGAGGAGAAGAACTGGATGTAATTTAGGGTGGCCCACCAGGGGAGGGGGTCCATGGCGTTGCCTGTACCATTAAAAGTTTTAGGAAAGAAGGAAAATTCGGGATCTGGCTCTTGTTCCCATTTGGAAGGCCCCGACAGAGGAGGGGGCAGGGGGGGGGGGGGGCAATTTCCTAAGCTCTCCGCGGGCGTTGGACCCTATACTGCCGTGCTAAGCACAAAAGTCGTATCTACACTTTTTAACAAAATTGAGTTATCATCACCAAGTGGTTCTTTGTCACTTATTTTAAATCTATACAAATTTTTATGGTCATTTGAGAACGGGAAATAATCGTTAAAAAAAATCTGAAAAAGTAACTCTTGAGTTAAATACACGGAGGCTCACAACTTTAAACAGCAATATCTCAGTTTGAGATCGTCTGCAGATACCACTCTTGCTCTTAGCAGGGTAGCATAGGCACGCTACAACGTTCCCCTTAGCTAATATTGTAGGTACTAAGAAGTAAAATACTCGACGCCGTAAAGATCAAAGTTAGAAACAAGAAGAATTGGGTAAAGAACTTAAACAGTTTACTTCAATAAATTTTTCATAACAGAGCAAGACTATAAGCACACTTTTGTTTTTACAGGGGTATAAACAACTATTTAACACATTTCAAAAATTTAAAAAAAAATCACATCTGTGCCCAAAAGGTAAATGATCTCCGTAGCAGAATATTTACTCGAGTTTCACCTGCGTCCTTCTCCTGCCGAAGCAGAGATAAGAGATCTTTCGATTATCACCTGCTAAAAATTGAAGGTTCCATCCAGTGAAGGACATCCTGGGCGTGGAGATCGAAGGTTCGGGCTGAAGAAAAATGCGCACGCTAGGCGCACGTTATAGTCCCCTTGGGGCTCGTTGCATAACACAGATTTTTAAAATCCAACTGTTTATTAGACTCCTGCAATCGAAAACCAATCCGGTTGTAAGGATCGGGAAAATCAAAATTTCGTCGTATTTAAGATGAGGTTCGTGCTAATTCCCAAGGCCTAATTACTGAATAGGTCAACTAAGCTGTAGCTGTAGCCAAGGGCTCCTGCTCCTTAGGAGCTCACAAATAGTAAAAATTGCTTTAGCTAATACCTAAAATTGAATCGTTTAGAATCAAAACACGTTAAGCTCGATTTTTACACTGCAAAAAAGGAACCGTTGTTTCTACAGTATAATACTGGCAGCCAAGATTCCAATTTAAAACTGTAAAATGCACAGTAATAAACTGCAAAACTAGTAATTTTACAGTTTATTACTAAAAAGTTAGAAATTTTACAGTTATTGCCGTAACATTTAGCAATATTATACTGCAAAAACAACAGAATAATACTGGCAGCCGAGGTTCCACTTCAAAACTGTAAAATACAAGGTAATAAGCTGTAAAATTAGTGATTTTGCAGTTTGTTACTGTAAAATTAGATATTTTTAGTTCATTTCTATAAAGCTAACTGTATAGTACTGTAAAAACAACATTCATTTTTTACAGTGTATGATAAATAATTTGATTAAAAAAAAAGATTAGTCTAAAATCTCCTTTACCAATTTCTTAAAGGCTCAAAAACCAAGATCTGAACAAAAAGTGAATGTAAAGTAAGGGTTTTAAGTGAAACCCCCTTCAGATCCATATTCCCGCCTTCGGAACTATGGATTTTGAGAAATGCGACTTAACAGGTCGTGATAAAAACGACTCAATTGTGAGGTAACTACAGAGGGTGACGAAAAAGGGATTTGACCTATGGCCTTCTGAAATCTTAACCCATTAATGCCTGACAAAAATATTTTGTTTACTTTTGTTTGTATATTTTTCCCCCAAAAATATTTTGTATACTGGTTACAAACAGTGTTTAATGGACAGGAAAAATAATTAAAAAAACATTATGTAAAACATACTTTTTTTTATTAAGGAAAGAAAATTCTTCCCTTAACAGTTACGATAGATCCCAGAGGGTACATACTTTTTTTACTAAAATGTTTTTCTCCCTACGATATAATGTTTAAAAAGATATTTTATAAGAAGAAATAAAATCAGCAATTAACATAAACTGGGAATCTGGGCATAACTTTGAAAATTTAGCTTTTTTTTCTTGAGATTGTGAACGATGTAATTTTTGATAAAGATCATATTAAAACTTCTACAGAACACACTTTACAATGGTTATGTGCTGCAATCTGTTGATAACGAATTGAAACAATACCAAGGTACTAATTGAACACTATTACACTGCGATGCAAAAGTTTAGACAAATGGCAAATATGTGAATAAAAAGACAACTATTCAACGAAATGCTTTCAAATTTCTACTGCTCTTACACAATATGGTCCTAAATACGTGTCTGAAGTTCTTCAAACTATAACTGGAATCAAATTTTGGATATTACAAACGACATTTTTTTACATTGTTGCAAAAGTTTAGACAATAGTCAGATTTTATGCAAATATCCCTTGAAATATGGTTGGTGGAGGAAATGCGGGACTGTATTATTCATTTATGAAGTGCAGAGATTGCTGAATAAATAATCAAAACCTCAAAAGCTCTTTAGTTCTCGTGTAAAGAAGATGAGAAAGTTTCGAAGCCGAAATTTGAAAATGAACCTACTTTATTAATTTTTTGTCTTTTAAATCGGCTCGGTAGTACATTGTTTTTTATTTTGTGGAGAGCAAATTCAGACATGCGTATCGATCAAAAAGTCCAAGAAAAATTATATTTCTTAAGGATGAAGGAATTGAAAAAACGGCTCAGACTGACGATTCGCCCCTTAATCCTACAAAACTTCAACTTGGGTCAAAAACAGCACGTGACAGCATAAGTAGATGAACAACTGAATCGGAATGCATAAAAAAACAAAGAATTGTGCTTGAGCCTTTTCGGACAGAGTGTCCCAAATAAGCCAGATTTTATTGGTAAAAGCAGCACAGCATATGATCATTGGATATTTCTCAAGTCCAGTGAAAAGAATTATAATCCATCTAGGCCATCCCAATTTTAATAATTTTGATCAAAAGAAAGTACCATTCATTTTTTAGTCACGACGATACATATGCTGCTTTTCACATTAAAATCTGGCTTATTTGGGACACTCTGTCCGAAAAGGCTCAGTCACAATTCTTTGTTTTTTTTATGCATTCCGATTCATTTGTTCATCTACGTATGCTGTCACGTGCTGTTTTTGAACCAAGTTGAAGTTTTGTAGGATTAAGGGGCGAATCGTCAGTCTGAGGCGTTTTTTCAATTCCTTCATCCTTAAGAAATATAATTTTTCTTGGACTTTTTGATCGATACGCATGTCTGAATTTGCTCTCCACAAAATAAAAAACAATGTACTACCGAGCCGATTTAAAAGACAAAAAATTAATAAAGTAGGTTCATTTTCAAATTTCGGCTTCGAAACTTTCTCATCTTCTTTACACGAGAACTAAAGAGCTTTTGAGGTTTTGATTATTTATTCAGCAATCTCTGCACTTCATAAATGAATAATACAGTCCCGCATTTCCTCCACCAACCATATTTCAAGGGATATTTGCATAAAATCTGACTATTGTCTAAACTTTTGCAACAATGTAAAAAAATGTCTTTTGTAATATCCACAATTTGATTCCAGTTATACTTTTAAGAACGCCAGACACGTATTTGGGACCATATTGTGCACCTGCAGTAGAAATTGGAAAGCATTTCGTTGAATAGTTTTCTTTTTATTCACATATTTGCATTTTGTCTAAACTTTTGCATCGCAATGTATTTGGTTGAAATGTTCATTTTGGGGAAATTCAAACCCTTTTTTGGACCGTCCCTAAAAAGAGACGCTAGGCATTAATGGGTTAATCCATAGAGAGCTTGCGAAGAGTGTCTCTCAGTAAGTTCTCTTCTTAAATCTTAACCGGCCCTGATAATCTCTGTTATAAGGACTACTATTAACTCTGAAAAACGTATATACAAAATAATATGCAATTTGTACTGTTTAATGTTGGTTTTCTCATTAATCATTTCTGTTTTTAAAACTGGAAATAAATGTAGTTTCACGGAGTCCAATAAACAACTGGAAAATACAACTTTTTGTTGGATTCCGTCAATCGAACTTTAAAACATCCGATCGTAAGGATCAGGTAATTCAAAAAATTTTGCTTTTAAAATGCACTGCAACAAAAGCTCTTGTATAATACAGGCAGCAAAGATTCCAGTTTAAAACAGTAAAAGCATAGTAATAAACTGTGAAACTATCAATTTAAGTTTTCTTACTGTAAACTAGAAATTTTAGTTCATTACTATAAAAGTAGCAATTTTAGTTTATTACTGTAAAATTAGCTGTATTATACTGTAAAAATATGTATTTTTTACCGTGTGGGGTTTATTGTGATTCATGTTATATGGACTACTGTAAGGTTGAAAGACATGTATACAAAATACTATGCAATTTGTACAGTTTAATGTTGGTTTTTCAGTTTAATGTTTCACATTTCAATAATTTTGGAGACTGGCTTTAAATGAGTTGAATACAAAAGTTCGGAGTTTGCTCTCTATGATTGAGTAAAGCCTGTATGAGCGAAAATCCTCGAGGATTCAGACATCCTCACTTCGCGAAGATTTTTACGCTGTTTTTTCAACAGCAGTTTGGTGAAAAGAACTTTCTAAGTGGCAAAGAATATTGCAGTTTTTAGTGGATAAACAGGAAGAAAATGTGAATTCAAAAGTCAATTAAGCAACTAAGCAGAGTATCACGTCAAAGGAGAGGTTCTCTATAAGCTGACGAAAAGTATCTGTGACGACAAGATCTGTGTGATAACACAGGCATGTGATGAAAAAAAATGCAAGAGAAGTAATGACTGAGTTTTATGTATTTTTTGGTGCTGATTTTAGGAAAAAATAATGAAAAAATTCTATCACGGTCAGGGTTTTTTGAAAAATTGATTTTCATTTTTGCTGAAATCTTATCTCAAAATGCTTTCTCTAAAATAATTTATCTGTCAAAAGTGGGATCTTTTTCTTTTAAATGTATAGAAAATATGTTCAATTCTTAGTTATACATATTGATTTTTAAGAAATCAATCACTTTTGTTGGTCTAAATGGAAGAAATGGGATCAAAAATGCCTAATTAAACTCATCGAAGTTTCGAATTCAAGGTTACATATAATATCACGATTCATTTATTAATTCTTCTTTGATATGAAAAAGTGATTATTCTGCTTTAATAAATGCTTGTTTTAATAGTTACAATATTGTTTCTAAGTAATGCTAGGCATTATTGCACCATTTTGACGAATTATATAAGATTTAGTAGTTAATTGGCTTAAAATGTTAGAAGAGATATTTTACGACCAAATTGGAAGTAAATTTGTATGCAATATTCATGTACTTCGAAGTGAAGTAATTGGCTTAACGGTTCTTTAAAAACATTATAAAAGAACCCAATGAGAAATGTTTTAAAAATCAAATTATATTTGGGGAGGGCACTTGTGTGTTACCGTCAAAAAAAAACTGTTTCTCTATCCACCCCAGCTATGAAATATGAAAAGAAATGAAAACGCGACAAACTTCAAGGGCGATTCGGCACCAAATATGGCAACCCCTTCCCGAAACCCGATTCTTCCTTTCGTTGGATGCGGGTTTCCATGGCAACGGACAGAAGGCTTCCTCTGACCAGATGTGCAAGCCAGCAACTCCCGACCAGCTGACACAAACGGGGAGGAGGGAATCAGAGAAATCCCTTTTTATTCCCCAACGACGAGGGAAACGGGAAAAATGGGGAAAAGGGGGCCTTCAGCATTAAATGGAATTTGTTCCGTTTCATAATGCATCCCTAAATGAAACAAGCGTAATTAAACGATTTAATTGGCTGGCTTGCTTTGCGGCGAATGTTTTTGTCAGCGAAAAAGGCGCGGTATCAACGCTCTCTTAATTCCCCGGAAGGATCCGTTTTGAAGTGTCCTTCATAAAGCCGCCATTGTTATTGGTTTTCGTTCGATCTAGCGCTTGTGTGACAAAGACTCTTGGGACATTACGGTCACGGTTACTTTGCTCTCCCGCTGTAAGAGTATATGCAGAAAATTGCTCTTTTTGTCTGAATATTGGAGGATAAATTTAACATATTTCGGGAGAAAAATATATCCAAAAATTTCTTTCATTAAATAACATTTTTGTGGAAGTGAAATAAATGTACGCATTGATCCATAGAATTACTCAACTATTGATTAATAATTCAACAGATGACCTTTAGCTATTGATTCTTAGTGAATTATTGGTTTGTAGCCAAATAAATACCAATATATTATAGATAAATTTAATAAATAAATAATTTAGTTAAATAAGCCGGGTATTTTTGCTAGTATTAAATAAATGTACTGTTGTGTCAGAAAAAGTAATTTAATTTGTAACTCCTCTTGGACAACGTTTCTACGGGAAAAATGATTTTCAACGCATAAAGATAACTGCAAAAGCAACTTAACTACTGAATCTAATTTGGTACTGAAACGACCAGATATTGAACCAAGCTTTGAATTTCGTTGTTTCACAACTATACAATTTCGAGTTTTTTTTTTTTCCCCAAAGGTGATTAGAAGTCGAATTATCACTAACTTTGTGCTTTTGAAATCATTTTCTAGCTATCATTGTAATACATTTTAATAATGTAAAACCTTTTCTGTTTTCCGTGTTTAATTATCACAGTAATAACTACTAGTTGTGTCTTGCTTTAAATAGACTTCTATTAATACTTAAAATGAGCAATTTACAATGGTAATTAATATTTTCACGCGTCGTGAAAAAAATTTCCTTTGTTTTCAAATTCCAATTCTGTTCCGTGCTTCATCAGAGCAGAAACACTCATTTTTTTATTTTTCACAATACAATAGAAATGCGACTGATTTTGAGCAGATTGAAATATATTTTTCAATCAAAAAATATTATAATAGAAGGTTGTATTTTTCGGAGAAAGAAACCTTTCAATGATATCAATTAATTTTACATGTTTTCATTACTTCTTAGAACAGATTCGTCAAAACTGAGACAAAGGGATTTTTTTCATTGCATGAAAATATTTCTAAAACCGTTCTTACCTCCTGAATTGATTTATTAAAAATTTCAGCCATGAAAGAAATAATTTAATTAGCCGTGCAGTTTTTGACCGTGACAACAAAATGAAATATTTTGAATTTCGAAAATAATTTAAACTTTATGGATCTTTTGTTTTGATTTTGATTTTCGATGACTATTTTAGAAGCGCCACACCCGATTGGTTAAAATCTGAATGAGACTTAAATTTTGATTTGCTAAAAACAACTATTACAAGTTTTCTAACTAACACACGAACTTCGAACCAATTTCATTAAAGATTTTTTATGTGCTTTAAAATGGTATAAAAAGTGAAAATACTCAGAATTTTCTTTAATGTCATAAAAGCAAATTTGTTTAAAGTAGGCGTTTAAAAAACTTGAACAATTTTGCAAGAATCGCATGAGCGTTAACTTCATAATGTTCTACAGAATTTTTAGAGAAAAAAAAATCACTAAAATCTGTTGACAGGTCTTGGACAAAGTTAGGAAACTTTTTACCTTGAAATACAGCATTGACTTCGACATCTGCTGACTATTGTATGCTATTATTTTCTGCTCTAACAGTTTTTGGGATAACAGTCTGGATCAAAACTCATATTTTTTGCTCGAAAGAACTCGACAACTCTGTTTTCCTTTTCCAATTTGACCAATTTTTGTTCAGTTTTGAACATGTAAAAAAAAAAAATTGTTCAAAGAAGCTCTACTACTTAAATAAGATCTTATTCCTATCCTTAATTTCCGATTCGAGCTTTTTTTTTTTTTTTTTGACCAGTTCAAAAAAAAAAAAAAAAAGTGTTAAAAAAACTACTCGTCTACGACATTTTTTTTCCATCTTTCCTTTTTTGAATTTAAAACTTTTTTTAATTTACACATACGTTGAAACTAGAAATGGAACGAAGCTTCGGACGGGCCGAAGCTTCGGCCAATTTGCCGAAGCTTCGATCTGGCCGAAGCATGAGTTGTGATTCGGCCGCTTCGGCCTGATATTTATGCAGCAAATGAAAGATAAGTAAAAAAGAATGCATGATAGGGTAAGTGCTCCAGTAGTCGGCCAGTCTCCAGTAGTCGGCCACAATGACATAAAACTCCTCATAAATAGTACATTTTTAATTCAAAATCAGGTATGAAGCATTCACACATTCATGTACTTATCCTCAATCATCAATCAGTGGCAGTTAAGTTTCGGGTATTTTTCTTGAATTAGTAATGAGTCATTTCATTTTGAATCGTATGCCCGCCGTCATCCAAGATTGCGATTCTGCTTATTTTTCAGGTAAGATGATTCTGTGGCCGACTACTGGAGCATTTACTAGTGTTGACAACAGCTTGGATTTTAACATAATTTTTTTAAAATTTCTGAAACAAGTAGATCATTCACTATCAGAAAGGTTCATCCTAAAGTTTTACCTTGTTTTTGTTACTGTATTGATAGCTGAAAGCTCTAGGTTAGCCAAGATCAACAAAAGATCTTTTAAATGGCCTACTACTGGTGCTTTTACCCTACTATTTTTTGAATTCACCAAAAACGGAAGCATTTTGCATTAAGAATATTAAGATAAATATACACTGAAGTGACAAAAGTCATGGGATACCTCTTAATATCGTGTCGGCCCTCCTTTTGCCCGGCGAAGTGCAACAACTCGACGTGGCATGGACTCAACAAGTCGTTGGAAGTCTTCTGCAGGAATATTGAGCCATGCTGTCTCGATAGACGTCCATAATTGTGAAAGCGTTGATGGGGCAGGATTTTGGGCATGAACAGACCTCTCGATGGTGTCCCATAAATGCTCAATGGGATTCATGTCGGGCGATCTAGGTGGCCAAATCATTCGTTGGAATTGTCCAGAATTTTCTTCAAACCAATTGCGAACAGTTGTGGCCCGGTGACATGGCGCATTGTCATCCATAAAAATCCCATCGTTGTTTGGGTACATGAAGTCCATGAATGGCTGCAAGTGATCTCCAAGTAGCTGCACATAAGCATTTCCAGTCAATGTTCGGTCCAGTCGCACTAGAGGACCAAGTCCATGCCATGAAAAAACAGCCCACACCATTACGGAGCCACCACCAGCTTGAACAGTGCCTTGCTGACAGTTTGGGTCCATGGCTTCGTGGGTCTGCGCCACACTCGAACCCTACCATCGGCTCTTACCAGCTGAAATCGTGACTCATCGGACCAGGCCACGGTTTTCCATTCATCTAGGGACCAACCGATATGCTCACGTGCCCACGAGAGTCGCTGCAAGCGATGTCGTTCTGTCAGTAAAGGCACTCGAGTCGGTCTTCTGCTGGAATAGCCCAAGAAATCCAAATTTCTCCGCACAGTTCTAGCAGACACGTCCATTGTACGTCCCACATTGATTTCTACGGTGATTTGACGCAGTGTTGCTTGTCTGTTAGAATTTACGACTCTTTGCAGACGTCGCCGGTCTCGATCTTTAAGTGCAGGCGGTCGACCACTGCGCTGTCCATGGTGGGATGTTATGCCTGAAATTTCATACTCTCGGCACACTCTTGACACAGTGGATCTGGGAATGTTGAATTCTCTAACGATTTCCGAAATGGCATGACCCATGCGTCTAGCTCCAACTAACATTCCGCGTTCAAAGTCTGTTAATTCACGTCGTGCGGTCATCATCACGTTAAAACCTCTTCACATGAATAACTTGAACAGAAATGAAAGCTCTGTAAAAGCACTGCGCATTTATACCTGTTCTATGCGATGCTACTGCCATCTGAAAATTTGCATATTGCTATCCCATGACTTTTGTCACTTCAGTGTATAACACAACGTAAATAGTAGTAGATTGGGTAGTTATATGGTATAATACATGATCATATCAGTTGTTTTATTATAATACATCAACTGAACTGCAGACTGAGCTTTTCATGTTCCAAGTAGAGCTTCCTACTACTAATTTGCAATACAAAAATAGTAATGTCGTCTTTTCTTGTACTAGCAGTACAAAGCAAAACAAAACAAGAAAACTTTTAATAACCGTAAAATGGGGTGTATAGGAACAGCGGGGTCAATCGGAACAAAACTTCCCGGCCGTACAAAGAAATTCTTCATAAATATACTATTGGGTATTTTTCGCCATTAATTTTTTTTTTAGAAAAGCAAGATCATAGGAAGTAGGAAAAAATTACTTTTGTCAATCTGTAAATGCTACTGGTTTCTAAGGAGGGCTGCACGTGGAATGCTAGAAAACATCACATTTTCATAGACTGCAAAACTTCATATGCAAGAACAAACCTTCTTATATTTTAAACCTAAGAGTTGTAAGTTTCAATTATACATGTATCTGAACAACAGAATACCACATTAGAATTTACTTTTTTAAAAAATTGTGTCATAAAAATGAAGAATTCTGAAAAATGCCATAGGAAAAAAAAATTGCGGGGTGAATCGGAACACTTTGTTCTGTTATTCCAATTCAAACTTATTTGAAGGAAACTGTTTGAAAATCAAGATTCTAACCCCAATTCTTCTAATCAAGACAAGGACAGGGATTTATTACTGTTTATCCCTTCTCGTGAGCAACTAGATCTTAGAATAACAAAAAGTTGCAGATTTCAAAAGATTTTTTCTCCAGGAGACTTCTTTTTACTTAAAATACGCGGAGGAAAGTCATATAGACTTTATATAGCAAAAGGCCAGTTCACAGACAGTCATGAATAAGCGTTAAAATCTTTCAGGACAATCCCCGAAACCCAGAGATTTCAAGAAACTAAAGAAAAGGCAGAGTTTATCCCAGAAGATGCTATGAAAAAACTTAAGCCAAGTCACAATTGCTAGTTTTAAGGACAAGTACATATTTGTGCACGACATGAGTGACTTCCATTCATGTTAAATCTTTGTAATTCAATTCAAAAGCATTTCTTAGAATTACTTTTTATTTTTCATAAGTTCAAAATTATTTTGATTTTTGACAAATTATAAACGTTTACTGGTATTGAAATTATACTTTTATTTGACAGTAATTATCTGTTCTTTATCTCCCCCATCAACATTACTCATGTTTGTGAGACCTATTACAGGTTAAATGGAAAAAAATAAAAATTTTAACATGTGTTCCGATTGACCCCTATCAGCGGGGTGATTCGGAACACCCATAATTTCCTATATATTTTAATAATAACTGCTCAAAATGTTTTGTCTTTGCTTGGAATATCAAAAGTAAAGCAAGACCGAAGTTTTTACCCAGAAAATCAAACTTGAAAAAAATCTTTTAACTGCTTTTTTTGCAATCAAAGCTGAAAAGTGTTCCGATTCACCCCATTTTACGGTAGTGAAATTAATTTAAGAATGACTCAGTAAGCTGAAGATGTTGTGTAATACAAGAACATTAAAATAAAAACAACCAAAATAAAAATTAACTTTAATTAATGAAATCCATTTAAGAATGCCACAGTAAGCTGAAAATATTGTGTAACGCTAAGAATATTAAAACATATGGAGAAAAGTATAAAACTCTACGCATTTAATCCAAAAACTTCAATATGTTTGCCAGCCGAAGCTTCGGCTATTAGTTGGCCGAAGCTTCGGTATTCGGCGCTTCGGCCAAATGCCGCTTCGTTCCATCTCTAGTTGAAACTCAGACATTTTTATCTAAAAAAGCATTAATGCAAGAAATTATTTTCTTGCATCAAAAAAAAAAAAAAAAAAACAAAAAAAAAACAAAAAAGAGACTGCAAAGATTAGAAACGATTTTTTAATAAGCTTTAAAACTGCTATTATGAAGAAATTTCTGCTGAGCTTCAGGGAAGCTTTGTTACAATTTGGAAGGGAAATGTTTTTCAATTACTGCTGAGAAAATTTTCAAATGATTGATACAGAAATACATTCTAATATTATAATGAAATATTATTATTATTAATTTTATCATTGTTGTTGGGTCATTCCACGGAAACCGGACATTTCGAATTCGTGAAAAGGAACTCCATTCCTGAAAAAATTTCTTTTTTGAAAGGATACAAGTACTACTTTTATTCTTGAAACTCCAAATCATATTGATCCAGGAATAATTTTCCATTATTTTCATTTTTTGGGTGGCAACAGGGCTTCAAAGATGGCTGACACCAGATGAATGCTGTGGACAAGGAGATTAAAGAGGAGGAGCTAAATCTCTGCTATCTAAAAGTGGCAACGAATTCTCACCCGCCGCCAGAGAACGCTAGCTCAAACGCTCCCTATCTCGAACGGGAATCAATGTAAATGATACTGAATCTGTCATCTTTTCAAATGCTGCTATGGGGAAGAAAAAAAAATGTTTTTCAACTGGATTTTGGTGTAAATCTTCGATTGACATTATGAATTAAATATGATTCTCATCCCACGAAAATAGGTGCCGTATTCTTTGAGAAATAGGTTTAATCGAATGCATTTACCAACTTGCCAAATCTGACAGAATCTGTCATTTTTTAAAGACTGCTGTTGGCAAGAATTTTTTTTTTTTTAAATTGGAATTTTGCTCAAACCATCGATTAACATTATGAACTAAATATATTTAATAAATATATTTAAACTAATAATTATTTTGTCTACTAAATATATTTAATTAATAACAAAATTAAATTCTGACATAATTAATTTTTTGCCTCATGCTTAATTTATCAACACTTTAGAGAACTGATTCTCAGCAAAAATTATATCGTACAATGCAAAGAAAATGTCACATACAGTCGCATATATGTCAAATTTGGCAAGTAGCTAGATGCCGTCGATTAAACATCTTTCTTAAAAAATACGGCAAAATTTCAGTGGGATCAAAGTCATATTTAGTTCATAATGTTAATCGATGGTTTACACCAAAATCCAGTTGAAAAAAAAATTCTTTCTTTCCCATAGCAGCATTTAAAAAGATGACAGATTCAGTATCATTTACATTGATTCCCGTAGGAGATAGGGAGCGTTTCAGCTAGAGTCCTCTGGCGGCGGGTGAGAATTCGTTGCCACTTTCAAACTAGCGCATCCGTAGAACATTTCTCTCCTTCTTTCTACTCCGTGGCTGTGGAGCAATGGTTCTCAACCTTTTTACAGCTACCGCAACAACAGCTACAAATTTCAAGATAAGTTCAATTCAGAGAAATTCTTTTTGAGTAACAAGGAAAAAAACGCTCCCTCATTTATTATTTTTTTTTTTACAAAATTGAAGGCAAAATATTCAAAAATAAGGTTAATTTTAGTCATGTTAGCGGGTCAGAGCTCCTTCCGGTGTTCTCTGAAATTGAAGTCTTAAAAACCTAAATTTAAACTATTTTTGTTGCTGTTGAGGGAATGGTAAAGGTTGGGGACTTAACTACGAAATTGTTTTCTCATTGTACTCTGGTGCTGTTAGGGCCATGCTCTAACGACACAAAACGTAGGTAAGTCAGGTGGCTTTCTTCTAGAAATTTTTTTAGAAACTAACCTCCTAAAAGGGTATTTTTGAAATAGGTTTGGTCAGGGTTGTTGAAAGAGGAGGCTGGTAGTTCAAGGCTCCCTCTCGTAATCATTTTTTTAAATCATTAGGCTGTGTTTGAGAATGAAGGTTTCAAGAGCGCTTTAATAGAAACGTCTAAACACAAAATTGTAAGCTATGTGTGGTTATGTTAGGGAAAGGAATTTTGGCTATGTAAGTTAGCTGAGCGGGGAGGGGGGAGGATTCAGGCCTCATCCTCTAACAATTTTACAAATGGAATTCATAAGGACACAATTTTAGGCTATTTTAGACTGTTGCACTATTAAAGTGGAGACCGGCCTTCAAAAGCTTTTTGAAGATTGAACTTGATTCGCGAATTGTTGGCTACCTTTGACATTACATAGCCTGAAATTTTCCATAGGGGTCGGAAAATTCTAGAAATTAATGGTCGAAAAATGCATTTTTAGGTCCTTGCATGCTATTTCTATTACAAACAATTTTGTTGCTTCTTTGAGAGGGGTATGGCCCTTATCCCCCCCCCTTACCTAAGCTGTGCCACTGATTTTTGAGAACGTAAAGAGAAGCATCAGTGTTCAGTGCTGAGATATCCCCAGAAAATAAATTTCAAAGCTATCTTTGGTGAAGTAAGAGTAGAGGGTTTCCTCCCACCTCCGCCCAAAACATGCCCTTGCAAACACATTTCAAAATAAACCCACCACCCCCTTACCGCCCAAAATACATCCACCGCCCCCCTAATGCCTAAAATATGTTCACCGCCCTTCAGCATCTTCCCATCGCCCACTGGGGGCGGTATCGCCCCATTGAGAACCACTGCTGTAGAGTAAAAATATACTCATTTTAATGAGCTTTTACTTTGTTTTCATATTAAGTCGGACATTTATGATTTTTTATTTTAAAAAAGGGTGAGTGTCTTTTTCATTTTATGCCTCATTTTCAGCATTTTATTACAGTACAAGTTAATTTATTACACGTTAAAGTTAACGTAAATTGATGTCCCACATGTGACATAA
>JAXGGA010016284.1:0-26996 GCA_038373865.1 Uloborus plumipes | reverse complement strand
AAAGAAATTTGATAATAAAGCATTCTCAAATTCGTCTTTATGGGTGCAATCAACTTTTTTATTTTGTTAAAATCGTTTTTTGAAACGCGTACAAATGAATTATGGGCTCAATAATATAGCTGCTGATAAAGTTATTCAATATCATTTGTTGCAGATTAAAATTTAGTTCCCCATTATTTTCTAATCACTCATCATTATTTTACATTTACTTGCTTTCTAATTATAATACTGATACGTCATTTCAAGGTTTTCCAGGGAGAAAGGGTCAAAGGGTGCAAACCTGCATCAATTTCATCGGAAAGCAACAAAAAATCACGCCCATTTATATTAAAATGCATTGATTTCTCAAAGCCGGATTTTACCTATTGACCTATGACTGATTTTACCTATTTTTTGTTCATTTAAAATGACCAGAAAATACAATTTTTTCGCTTTTTATCACGAGCATATCAGCCATTATTCGAATTAAACAACAACCTGCTTAATAATTAGAACAATTTGTAAAAGAGGATCGACTCCAGTTCCCACTAATTCAAATGAACGAGACTTCTATACTTACATTGGTTAAGCCATTACTTTTTGCAGCATGGAAACGTTTAGCACCAATTATTATTTAATTTGTTTAATTTAATTTGCTAAATATTAATTACTTAATTACCTCAAAGCTATTATAAAAAAGAGCATATTTCTTAATTAATTAATGGTATGAAACAACATTTTATGTGTCAGTTTTATTTCGTCGTTTTATTCTTGAAGAGATTCATAAAAAAAAAACCTGTTTTTAAAACTTATTTTTTAAAAAAGTACAAAATTTCTTTCGAAAAAATAACGTGTTTTTAAATAAAAATATTCTCTAATAATGAAAATCAAAAATACAGTCTTTTCTAATGTAAAGATATGATTTTTACTTTGAAGGGGAAATGCAAGTAACTAAGTTCTCCTCTATATTAAGGTATTAAAAAAATATATAATTAAGTATACATCTTTCTATGTTTACTCAGCCTATCATTATTTCAAATGAACGAACTTACATTGGTTTAGCCATTATTTTTTGCAACATGGAAACATTTAGCAGCAATTATTATTTAATTTGTTTAATTTAATTTGCTAAATATTAGTTACTGAATTAACAGAAAGCTAGTATTATAACTTTTGTGTTATAGCTAGCATTATAGCTAGTATTAAAGCTAGTATTATAGCTAGTATTATTATAGTTAAGACCAGTATTATAAAAAATAATGTATATCCTAATTAATTAAAGGTATGAAACAACAATTTATGTCATGTTAGTTTTATTTCGACTGTTTATTCTTGAAGAGATTCAAAAAAAAAAAAAAAAAAAATCTTTTTAAAACTTATCTTAAAAAAAAAGTACAACATTTCTTTTGAAAAAATTTTTGTTTTTAAATCAAAATATTCTCTAATAATGAAAGTGAAAAATAGTCTTTTCTAATGCAAAAATATGATTTTTACTTTAAAGGGGAAATGCATGTAAACTAAGTTCTCCTTCACATGAAATTATTTAAAAAAAAAAAAAAAAAACATATAATTAAGTGCACATCTTTCTATGTTTACTCAGCCTTTCATTATTTTTGGAGACTTAATAAGAAAATTTCTCCTTTATCATTTTCCTCCTTGAAGGAGAAACAGCAATGTAAGAAAGGACAGCAGAGAGAGGAAGGATAAGATTATGGTGTTTACTCTTGAACTTTCGTCTCAGGCTCCAGCTTTTAATTTTGAACAGCTTCGTGTTGATGGTTTGCACATAGACAAATGGCTGACATATCTTAGCATTATATTAGTGTAGTATTATATCATATAGTGAGAAGAAGGACTAAAATTTCTTTTAAATATGCTTGTAATGTAATTTAGAAGGACATTATTTTTTTACAGATGTAAAAGGAGAGTGAAAAAAAATGAAGCGCACTCTTAGAAATTCATTAAAAATTTCTCATATGGTGTAGAGCTACGATTCTGAACCAATGATCCGACGGATCAATACCAGTCCTCAGAAAAATTTAACCGGTCCTCTGATATTTTTGCTCGTCCAAGCTAAAACGATTTCCTTATTAAGAAGTTAGGGGGAGGGGGATAAAGAAAAGTAAAACGCCAAACAATAATAAAAATGAAAAGCAAACTCACCATTACGTTTGAAAAAAAAAATCACAATGTTTTTAACAGTCCGCAATCGCAAGGGGGTTTTCCCCGCAATAAATCAATATAAATAAATAAATAAATAAATAAATGAAATAAGGGGAAAGAAAAAAAAAATCACATGTCCGCATTTTTTTTTTTTTTTTTTCAGTAGCTTTTGCCGGTCCAACTGTCAAAAATGGTTGAGAAATTCTGGATGTAGAATCAATGCTTTGAAATTTTCTATTAAATATTTCTCCAGAGATATGTGTAAAATCAATACAAATATAGTATTTTGGGGAACTTGACACGAAGTAAGGGAATGTGGGGCAAAGTGAAATGGTGAAATATTTACTCCGTTTTTTAGAGCCACCTATGTTTTAACAGTGATTCAAAACTTTCAAATTTTTTTTCCGTTCTATTCATGTGATATGCCTTTTGCTTGATGTTTTTATGGGATATAAAGTATACATAAATACGCGAGGAATAACTTTATAAAGAGCGCTATATGGTGCATTATTTACAAAAATTATCTTATTTTTTTAGTTAAAAGTCAAGCAAAATGTTGAACGTAGGAATAACCATTTTTTGAGAAAAAAATACCATTTTTTTAAGGCGGATCATAATTCTTCTTAAAATACTTTTAAACATGCCCTACAATAAGAATACTCATTCTTTTGAAGCCTTGTAAATTTTGCTAAATAGTTCTCTAATGAAAAGGTAAGCAAAGTATTCTTCAATATGAATGAAGTGATGTTAAGTAATCATTCCGAACTCCAAGTTTAAATAATGTTTTTTTTTTAAATTTGTTTTTAAAATAAGATTTGTTAACAAATCACTATTATGACTTATAAGCCAGATCACAATCCTGGTCTTTTGCAGCCAACTATGATGTGAGGTCCAGCAAATGGTCTTCAAAATAAACCTTATTATCTCATTTTTGTTGATGATAAATCAGCACATGGATATACTAGTTTTTTTTTTTTTTTTTTAAAGGGGGTGGGGTAAAAATATACAAAGGAGGATTTCCTACTGGTGTTTTCTGTTAAATAAAAAGTGAAACAACAAAGGGTGTGTGTGTGTTTTCTTACAACACGAAAAATTCCAAAATAATGAATCTTTAAACCATTTTTCAAATTTGCGGAGGGGAAGAGACCATTCCCAGAAGCGCTATATGCATCTGTCACTCGACTTCTTTCCACCAGAAAACAACAACAGAATTTTCTCCATAAATTCTTTCAATATGGAATCTCCCCGAAAGAATTTCTTTCGAGAAGCGGAGAAAGAATTATTACTTAACTTTTTTTTTTTTAACTTGATTCAACCATGAATGTCATTTTATGAAACCTGTATATGATCAGATGGTTTTGGAAATTGTAATTTCTTTGGAAGTGGAAGAGAAGCCAATAGATTTCAAAAGCGGAAAATGGGCAATCGGACTTGAGAGAACGCCGCCGATCCGAAAACATGTTTGGCGAGTTCTGAGTCATTTTTTGCTCGCCCCCCCCGAGTACCCGTTCGCTTGGCGACGAAATCCAAGCTCTCTCTCCCTGGCAACCCTGCCACTCGCTGTCAGCTGACGGGCTACCGGCATCGGTGGAAATCGCGTTCAAAAATCTTCAGTTCGCGATACGGTTCGCAACAGCGGTGAGGTCGCGGGCTTGACTTGTTTCTGGAGAACTTTGGGAGGCATGTCCTCCGTTCGAGTGTGACACGTGGTACCCCCCACGTGAAAGAAACACAATATCCGATAAAAACAGAGGAATTTTTCGTCACCAAGTGCTTGCCGGCGACTTGAGAAAAGAAAGAAAGAAGCGAAGAAGTGCTGTCTCGACTGGTTTGTGTTGGCCCGAACAAGTGATGGGAAATATCTTCGCTCTGAGGTGTTTGTTGATGTTTTCTTGATCGATTTCGTGTTCTATGACATTTAATTCCGTGTGCATCTTATCTGTGTGGAGATAAAATCGTTCCTACACTGCGTTCGAGATATTTTCAAGAGTTCATCTTTTAAAGGTGCATTATATGAGTCAAAATCGTGCTAACGTCGCGACTTTTATGAATTTTCATTGCCATCTTTTGTGAGATAATTGCGAGTCACGATCTTGTCAAAGCTTATCAATGGAGGAAGTGGAAGATATGGTGTTTGTGCAGCAGTTGAATTCGTTCGTTCATCAGTGGATAGAGCTGGGTAACATCTTCGACAACATTGCAGAAATTCCGAATCTTCGCCTAGTGCAAATGTTGCCCCCGGCTTGCATTGCAATTGCACTTACTCGTGGTATCGAAGGTGCTCTGACAAAACAATTTTGGAAGTATTAGGCAATTTTTTAGTTTAAAATTTTTGACGAATTTATTTCAAAACATAATTTGTGACCTCTTGTGTTTAAATATTTAGAGAGTCTGATATTCAACAAATTGCATTTAATAGTCTCTGGTAGAGCCAATGTTATTGTTAATACTTTATATTTAAGTGAGAATAACCAAATTCAATATCTTGCGTCGCATTTATCCGCTATCACTGTTGCTGCTCAATTCGTGCCAAATATCATTTCAGTGTCTAGCCACTAATTTTTTTTTTTCTTATCTACTTCAGGAGTCGTAAATGCGATGAAATGTTTGATTGTGGGCCAAAAATTAGACATATTCTGCATAAGAAGTATGAAAAGAAACGTAATATGAATTAATAATGTTCCAGAAATTTTAGCTATAATTTTTGTTACAGCATCGTTCCATATTTACTATTTACGTAAACGTTTCTGTGCTTATGAATTTTTCATACTCATAAATTAAAAAAAGTTGTTTGCTCTATCCTCCTGTTTGAATATTTATCGTGAATTCTATTTATGCTGCCACAAACTGTTAAAAATTTAGTTTGATTTTTAAACTGAGAAGAATCTTGTTCATGAATTGATGCTGCCAAATTAGTGAAAATGATTTAGCTCTTTTTGAACGAGAAGATAATTGTAAATTATCTACAGTGGTGTTGAAGTGAATCTAAGAAATTACTCTTTAGTGATTTATTTAATTTTTGAAACGCAATTGCTAGTGATTATAGCAGTGGTTATGGTGTGGTGAAATACCTCATGTAATTTATTCCAAGGAAGTAATTCACTGCCGCTATTTACTGGATCGTAGAAAATTACGAATATTTTTTAGCAACAAATCCATTTTGGAATTGAATTTCATTTAAAAATTGTGTGAACATTGAGAAATGGAATTGTTTCATCAGTGTTCGAACTAGTCACGTACTGGATGATCTGGTAACGAATCTCAAAAACTGCTAATTTTTTGAGCGGATTAGAACTGTTTTGAGTTGTGTGCTTGCGAACGTCAACTTCAAAAGTGCACCATGCCTCCCGTGGCATCTAGCCTCACCGTCACCGGTGTGATCTGGGCAGTCCTCTCTCTGGTGGCTGCCCTAGCCAATTCCATAGGCTTCTACCTGCCGTACTGGATTCGCGGAGTCCTCTCGGACGGCACCGACGTGAGTTTCGGATCCTTCCGCCGTTGCAACTATCCTCGTCTGTCGGCAGACGGTCGGTTGGAAATGATCAAGGAATGTGGGAGGTACACGGCCTACACGGACATACCCAGCTTGTCCTGGCAAGTGGTGACTATAGCAGTGGGCCTCGGAGCGGCCATCAGCCTTTTGGTGGCCTTCACGGCACTGTCCGCCTGTTGCCTAGCTGACGTCATAACGAAGACCACAGCAAGGATACTTGGTCTTGTGCAACTTATAGCAGGTGAGTACGAGATTTTGCAATTTAGTGTGGTATTGTCTTGCGAAAAATGTGTACCATCTTGCCTTCAAATTCAATGACACCTGTTAGTTATTTCTATATAGATGGTGAACAGCATTGATAAACAGAACGATCGTAAATTTTTGAAACGTTGCGTTCTGTGTTTTTAAATGTTGCTAAATATCATTGAACCTGTTTAGCTCACTTGAGAATCCTTCAACAAATCCGCGAGTTCAATTTTTGTGTTCCTGGAAATTCCACTGTTGCTTCATCAATAGTATGACAACATGAATTCAAGTGATCTTGGTCTTGGTTCCTTTGCTGCATACTCTTGCATATTTAACTTGATCAGTTAATAAACAGAAAAGACGGAGAGGGAATGGAACGGACACTAAAAGAAGGGCCGACGAGAGGCCACGTCGGCCTAGTCTGAAACTAGGATTCCGTCTTTCTAGGGGAAGGGCGGGAGGGGGCGACACGGAATTTATGGGTGTAGGGCACCAGAGACAAAACTGACAAGGGGTCCGGCTTTGCTCTCGGTGGCCCCGACAAAAAGAACTTCATGATTAAGGTCACCATTTATCCCGCGCCTCAAAACTGGAAATCTGCGTATTTTAATCATCTGTAAGTAAAAATCACAAAAAGTGCCTTCCCTCTTTTTTTTTTTTTCAGTTTGACAGACAAAAACAGAATTGGTGTAAGTTTTGAATGTATAAATTTGTTTCCATGCAGCTGGTGCTGAATTTTAATAAGAATGAAATCCCTGGCAGAATTTCATGCAGCTTGGACTTACTTTAAAAATCAACGTTGTTTTATGTGTTTTGACACTGCTTTTTAGCTTTTTTTATTTACAACACATATTTCGAGCTCGTGTACTTGGTCACACAGGACCCGTTTATGAACTCACGTCCAATATGACAGATAGTACAAGACAGAAACATAGTACAGGAGAGAGTTTACGCTCACGGAGAAGGAAGTTACAACCAGAGCGAGGGCGGGAATCGAACCCGCCGTCCTTGGCTTGCTAAAGTGACGCGCAAACAGACAACGCCGCCAGGACCCCTGCTTTTTAGCTTATCCACAAATTAGTCATAAGCGAAAATATCCTTTTTATGAGTGCATTGGGCCCAGTCAAAAATACAATAAAATACTTTAAATAATTATATGCATGATTTAATTACTGATAGCTCCATCCAGTGACTGCTGATTGAAATAATGAGTGTTCATTTAGTCACTTTAGAAAACGGGACATTTCAGTATGTGCAGAATAGAATACCTGAAAACGGGATTATCCCGTTCAGAACGGGACTTATCGTCACCTTACTCATGAGGCACTATTTTAGCTTGTGCGGGACTCTCAGCCTTCCCCAGCGAATATAAAGTAATTAGAGTAATTGGAAGTAATGAAGGCGTAATTATTTTCTAAATTAATCCCCTTCGATTTAAAGTTCTTTGAAACTCATTTCAATAAACCTGAATTGCGACTGCGATTTCTAAGCAATATTTTTGGATTTCTGACAAGACCATTGAAATACTATCCTCATTTTTTACAACTAATTTAAATAAACAGTTTCCTAACCCCATTTTAAAATGAAAACTGATAATCAGTCATGCTTGAAAACCTTGGTCGAGAATTTAGAATTGCTGAATAGGTATAGACGTAACATTAACTAGTTTAAATTTTAAAACGGCTCCTCGGATATCAAAAATAAATAATAACATTTTATACAAAAATGTTACGTTGATTTTTCACTCATTTTTCTAAATGTTGTGATTTTTCTACTCTAATTAGTCCCAGATAATTACAATAAAAACCAAAAAGCTAACTGAAGAAATTATTGAAGAAGTAATAAAAAACGTGGAAAAAAGCAAATTAATAAAGAACTATTTCTACTTTGACTTTGTTGCGGGAAGGTATTTATTCATTTCGTATAGTTAACAGTTGTTGAGTTTTACAAAAACAGGGTTATTTTTTAGACACCTTACCGGTCCGAGACTTTTTTTTTTTAAAATTCTCACTGGCTGAGAACGCTGTTTGAAAATTATATATTATTTAGAGTTCTAAATTAACATTATATGGTCTACATTGTGAGCAGGTTGGTTAGTCGAATTTTTACGTTCCTTATACAAATCCAAAGTGGAGGCGAAAATCGTCCTCTCCCAAAAATTCGTAGAAAGAAATATTTACAACTATTGTTATCAATGATTGAATTTTTAAACAAATAACCCTAATAGGTCTAAATTTAAATTTTGTCACAAAACTGCTTTATTTTACACCTTTACGGGAAATTTTACTGATTCAATTTTTCTTATTAAGAAGCCAACAGTTCTTTTGATGAGGGCAGTTTGTACCATTATCATATCAATCACACGAACCAATTTTCCTGAGTTTCTTCTGTCGCAACTGTGGAGCAATTTATGCAAGTATTCTCCTTTTTAGCAGGAAGGTAATCTCAACACGGATGGGGGAAGGGGGGGGGGGTTACAAGAAAATGTCCGTTTGAAGTGAATTTGATTTCACAAAATTAGTCTCAGTCAAACCAATTTAAGAAATAAGGCGAAGCTATTCATGGGAGTCCTCTCCTTGTTAGACGTAAGGTAAAATGCACGAGGGAACAAAAAGCTGTTTTTTTTTTTTTGACGAGAAATTGCTTGTTGTTGTGGATTAGATTTCAAAAAATTAGTTTCTGTCTAACCCAACTTCAAAATAAGGGGAAGCCAATCCCTATTATAAGAAGCCTTGGCCTTTTGCATGGAGGCAAAAGTCTGGTTTGTCTAACCAGAAAGTACTTGTCTGAAATGGATTTGGTTCCCGGAAATCGATCACTGTTAAACCCTAACTTGGAAATAAGACTGTTTTTAGAAGTCTTCAGAGAAGAAGTCCTATGTATGGAGGCAAGACCTAACCAGAAATTGTCTGTCTTAAAAGGATTTGATTCCTAGAAATTAGTCACTGTTAAACCCCAACTTCGAAATAAGTTGAAGTTATTTACTATTTATAGAAGTCTCCTTAGACGTTAAGTCCTATATATGGGGGCAAGATCTCTAGTTTTTCTAACAAGAAAGTGCACGCTTGAAATGGAATTGATTCCAATGAATCGGCCACTATTAAACCGGAATGAAGCCTTCTCAAAGAGATCTTATATTGTCGAGAAATGCGTTGCAGTTGCATTGTGAGTGGGGGCTTTGTTGCTAGCTAACTTCTCATTATTTTAATTGCTGTCATGTAAAGCGAGCTGCGATCCTTTGTTTCCCGCTGAGAATTCCCATTTTCCTGGTGCATGCTGCGTCTGTGTCAGATACATCATTGCTTCCAACTAAATGAGTTTTAAGCTCTCCAACTGGTTACCAATTAAAGCTACGATGCATTTCATTGAAAGTGCTGAGATTTCGTAATACATCACCAATTTGTTTTCTGTAGTCGCTTTTCTCTGTCGTCTGCACAATTTTAAAAGCGATTGAATTCTTAAAGAGTCGAATTTTTACTTTTGTTCTAATTAGCAATTCTATAACGGAGCATGTAATTGCTATGTCCTTTAGAAAATTTAATTCGGCTTGGTCTCAGTTCTTAGTCATTATATGTGCGCGGGCAGGAATATTCATTCTGTACTCATTACTGCATTTTAAGTGCTTCAGATTTTACAAATTGTATTGATCTGCTTCTTTTGATTTTCTGATAACTATTGCAATTTCTTTTATTTCTCCAATTCACCTGTTACGTATTACAATGGGGTGTGTTTTTTTGTGCAACGTTCGGTGCTAAAGATGATTAATTAACACACTTGGAATGTCGATTCTTAAAATTGATTTTAAATGATTTTTCAAAAAAAAAAATCCTTTTCTAACTAACCTTTTGCACATATTTTTCCGCGCATATTTTTCCGCAGCATAGTTTTTGGTGATAAAATTAACTAATTCCAGTTTCATAAAAGTTGAAGAATAGCTGTTAAAATGATGATTCTTTTGAATTCCTAACATAACTTGACCACATTTTTGAATTTTACGCGAAGAACCGTTTTCCTTAAAAAGCTTTAAAACTTGAAAACAAACTTTGGATATTCTGCTGTATCTAAAAAAAAATTTTTTTTTTGCTGCTTGTTAGAACAAATAAAACCTATTAACATGTTTAAAAATCCAAGAGTAATAACGCTAAAATTTGTGTTTATTAATGTTGAAAACTGAAAGGATAAAAGCAATTTCATTAATTTTTGATGCGATGTTTTTCTGCGATGTATAATAATTTTTGAAGTTCATGGACACATTTATTATGCTATGGTTACTTCCTTGCTTCAGAAGCATTGGAGTTTTAAATTTTTATTTCCATCTCATTCTTGAATACTTTTAAATGCTTTATGCTTTCCCTTCAGTATATAGTTCGGTGTTTTTTGCTGCTTATTTAAAGATCAATACTTGCATTAGCGTTATTATTAACCTGCTGTTTCATTGTTGAATTTCTCTTTGATTTGCTAATTGTACAATAAAATTTTTTTTCGCGTTAAAATATAAAAGAAAATAAAAACAAAACTATACAGCTCTTAAAATTTAAGTAATTTTGTACAAATAGGCTCATTTTATACATTTTGATGAAGACGTAAGAACTGTACAATTGCAAGTGTTTCAAACAGTCCATTTTCATTTTAACTGAGTCTAGTTCAGGGGTGGCCAACCCGCGGCACGCGTGCCACAATGTGGCACGGCAGAGCAGTAACAGTGGCACGCGAAGACTTTTTGGAAATATTCCAAAATTAAGGGGAAAATGTCGATCTTAAAAATATTAATAAAACCTAAAACCCTTGCACTGATAAATATAATGATATTATGATTAAGTGTCAAGAGGCTGGCTTACAAATTGTCTTAACTACAATATTGCAAAGTACTTAGCGTTAGCTTTGGGCATCCAACGAAAGCTGTGACACTACAGATAATGCTTTGTAAAGCATATTTCTGTACCGCAGAACCAGACTAACGTAAGGCCATTTTCGTCATTTTTCGGTAGAGGGATAAAAACGATTGTCGAATACATCGTTTTCCCCGCAACTGAAAAATGACGAAAATGGACTTACGTTAGTCTGGTTCTGAGGTACAGATTTGTGCTTGACACGAATGAAACTTTCGATGCTGCAGAATGGATTCTTGATCTGCAATAGTTCCAACTACGGGCGATGAAATTTGCAAAAAAATTTAACTCTGCAACTAAAATTAAGAAACCAGATTGGACAAAATTCGGTATCATTGAACAAATGAAGATCCTTAAATTATTTTTGTTACATTACTTAAATAATTTTGGAAAAAAAAACTTCAAATCATTGAATTATTTATCACAGATTCCTTTCCGAAGAATGATACTTTTTCTCTGCTGGTGACCGTGTAAAGTTCACTGTATTAACAAACTACGAATTAGACCTGTGAATGTTTTGTGAACTTTTCCTAGAAGAAAGAAGAGAGCATGGCAAATTCATTGAAATGTGCAATAGCTATCCAAAGGAAAAATAGTCATAAGATTTTAGAATTTTAGGGAGTGTGTTTTTTAAAACGTCTGGAAGGAAAGCAACGAGGACTTGCTACTTAGGAATGAAGAATAGCAAATGAATTTAACTATGTCATACCTTATTAACCGGCGTTTAAGTAATTTAAATTTTAGATAGTACAAAGAGTTTCCGAAATTAGTATAGGCCATCTACATTCTTTTACGATGAAACTTCAGTTTCTTTCTCTCTACTTTGAAGAAAAAAGAATAAAACATTAAATTTAATACTGAAAGTATCAATCCAAATTTAAATACTGAAAGTATCACCTCAAATTTAATAATTTTCCAATGATATATGGAGAAAATTTTACACCTATTTTAAATATACATTCAGTGTTAGGTTTGATGATTTTCAGGATCATAAAAAAAAACCGCTGATCTTAAATTTTTGTCTATTTCTCTGCAAGACACTACTTGTTACCCATCTGAAATCCTAATCAGAATTACTGACCTTTTGTATTGGTAATCTCTACTAATAATAAAGCTGAAGGTTTGCCTTTCTGTCCTTCTGTCTGTTACGCGCGTAGCGCCAAAACCGTTCGGTCGATTTTCATGCCACTTGGTACAAAATTAGTTTGTAGCATGTAGTTTTGCACCTCGAAGCGATTTTTCGAAAATTAGATTTCATTCTTTTTCTATTCGAATTCTTAGCGGAAATTCGATAAAATAGGGAAGAAATATTTCACACACATTTTCAAGTCTTATGTCATTCGAAAGCTAGAAATTTTCTGCATAAAATGAAGTTTTTTCGAAGTTTCTACGATCATCAGGAGAACTGTAACAATTGTTTTTAGAATCCCGGAATTCAAGGCTTACCTTCAGTAAAGCAAGCCAAACGATTCGAAAATGGTTTTGCTCGAGAATAAAATTTGTTTGAAAAGATAAATCAAATGAATTATTTTATCAACGGAAATCAACTTTTCATGTTGTTACCATGGTTACGTGTTCATACTTATTTTTGTTTCGTTACTTTTCCAGCGTTGCCAGCGTTTCGTTATTTTTCCAGCGTAGTATTTTTCTGGCAACCCTGTTTCCAATATGCTAATGACTTAATTAAAAGATTTGGCGGATTTTTTTTTTTTTTCATTTTCATAGATTTCGCATTTCAGCAACTTTGATTTTGGCAACGTTTGGAAACAGTAGTATTTTGTAATATTTTTTTTTAGAGGAGGCGTAGTATTTTTTTGTTTCAATTCTCTGGCAACCCTGTCTTTTTCCCGGTGAAAATGCTCTGGGACCTTACTTGGCGCGTTTTCGAAAAGTCACCAACTGGCGCATTTTTGCGTGTCTCGCGGAATTGAAAGCTCCGAGAGAAACTACGCAATATAGTCAGGGTTACCACGCTTGGCACGCCTATCGCCCATTCAGCGAGAAAAGGGTATCTAAAGTACAGATTAATCAAATATCGTATCAATTGCGTTCGTTCTTTTTAAAGTGTTTCATTTCGGAAAATGTATTGTTTTGTTTTTAAAACTAGGAAAGGAAACTTTCTTCTTTTAAACTTTGGTAAGATTTCTGTTGGTTTCTGTGAGCAACAAAATTGTTCTTATTTTCTCTTTTGGCTTATTTTTGTGCATCTCCCCTTGGGGTTGCATTCGAATGTTCCAAGGGGGTGTTTTACCCCTTTTATGGAGTAAATTAGTGTTCATTTCAATGCAGACAAAAGTGATATGAATTGGCACGACCACTTGGCGATATATCGCCAAGCTTTTGGTCGCCAAGTATTTGCCGCCAATTTGGCAACATCGCCAAGTTGGCGAAAAAAAATTGTTTTATTTTTTTATTTGGACTCAATTTGGCGCTATTGGCGATATTTTGCGAAAAATCCACTGAATGATGTTAAAATGGGCGATATTTAGGGGATTAATCATTGTAAAACATTTTTTTTTTGCATTGTTTCGTGGCAAACTAGGGATATAAATGTTTGAACTGTTATCTTGCTCACTCCAAGGACTATTTTAGCACTTAAGGCACCTACTAAGAAATTTACACATAAAAATAAGTAGCGTGGGGTCCATACCAGATTTTTATATCATACTTTGAAGGAATTATGGTTGAATTACAACTAAAATAGAGCATTTTTCTGCTATATCAATTATTTTACAAATGAACTTTTAATTTTATACCACGGGCAAAGCCGTGCGGGTACCGCTAGTCAAATATAAAAGCTTACTTCAACAGAAAGTCATCTACGTTATATAGAAATTTGGAAATTTCTTCCAACAAAATTTTTTTCACAGTTACATACTTTAGCCGTTTGATGCTGCTGTAGATTTGGTTCAAAATACGCTTCTAAACAAATATTTTTTTGTTATGAATGCAGAAAAATCTAAATACTTCTGAATATTAATTGATATCACTTAAAGCACTTAAATTCTTAGGATTCTCAAGAACTAGTCCTAAAATTAAAGATTTGGTAAAAAAGATACAGATTCATTAACCACATTAAGTACAGACTGTTTAATTTTTAGAATAAAATGTTCGATGTTAGGGCCATGCTCCACATCAGCGTAAAACGCGACCGAAACTGAAGGCAGAAACCGAAAATCCGGGTACTTTCCATAGGAACACCATTGAATCCATTTTACGCTTCTGCCTATTTTTTCTGCTTTACGTCGATGTGGAGCATGGCCCTTATTTGTTTCTTTTTTAAGAATATGCCAACTGACAGGACCTATAAAAGTGTTTATTAACGATAACTCTTAAGTTCGGACTTATTTTTAAAGCTTTATTATTATTGTTGTTATTATTTTGTAAAAAATCAATTTTTCCAAAAAATCCTAGGAAAAAGTTTTTCCGTGTGTTCCGCTTCAAAGTTTCGGGAGTTTTTGCTTTTTTTTAACAATGACGAATTGCTATTTTTATTTCCAGCCGTAGTTGCAGCTGTGCTTCCTCGAGGAGCCATCCACCGGTCCACTGGTCCCTGCTGCGGGTCCTCAGTCTCCGCTCCTCCTGGTGGTGGCGGCCATGTTCTGGTTACATACCCTCCCGCCTTCACACACACGGACACACACACATAAACACAAGTCCACACACACACCAATCGCAATTCGTGATCGTGAAAAACATAACTTAAATTAGAGCCGTCAAAATTCAAATATATTTTTTTTTCATTTATTCGTTGAGTAGTAATTTTTTTAATCATAATTTCATGCTGTTTAGTGGATGCCACCACGTCGCAAAGCGATTTGGTGCTCATTCAACGCAATCAGTTCGAAAATTGCTGTCAAAAAACGATTAAAAAAAAAATGTTTCCGTCTCCTATAAAATGTGAAACGAGAGACGGTTGCGATACTATAAGTTTAAAAAATGCAAATTTTCGTTTTTCAATGTTCAGAGCAAACGTCAATTACACGAACCGAAATATTCATGCTTACTTTTCCATCTTTTATTCTGCTTTTAAATATCAGTAGACTCAAGTGACCTCTCTAAAAGATTGAACATGAGTGATGAAGGAACGTTCTTTTCCTTCTTGTTCCTGAAAGGAACAAATAATGTACATGAACTTGTCAATCTCTAGTAATGCGAGTTTAGCCTCGAATTAAAAATAATTGCTCCAATTACGCCAAGAAGTGTTTTAACCAATGAGAGAGATCGTTTTGTTATGGATGGGGCGCCAAGACAGTGACCTACACCATGCGTCATCTGTTCTGCACCATTAACTGCCACGGAAAGAACGTTGCCCAACCATTACAACAAAAAGTGCTTGTCTTGTTTAGGCGGAAGCCCTTTTTGTTGTGGGATGTCTCGTTATTTTGTCTCTTATTTCTTAGAAACTAACTACTCTCGCAAACAATTCTTTGTGAAATGTAGTTGATAGATCGCAATTAAAAAAGAACCGCTGCCCTTTTCTCATACAATGAGTGTTTTTGAAATGAGACAAGAGTGTTTTGCAAACATTTGTAGAACTTTGTTCTTTTGGAAACAGAAAAAAAATGTGTGGTAATAAGCAATTATATAAATTAAAAAAAAAAAAAAAGTGTGCTTTGTGTAAGAAGGGGAGGGGTCACTTTTACAGGGTTGTAGAGCTGAATTTTAAGTTGTATTTGTTTGCTTTAGAGTTCTATTTTAAAATTGGCGGTGTTATGGCCCTAACTAAGAAATTGTAGATAAAGTTTGACTAATGGTTAGTTGAACTGAGATAGTAATAAACAATAAGAGTTATAAACTCCTTTGTGCTTAAAAATAAGAGTAAAATACAACGTTGAAAAGCTCAAATGCGCAGAAATACTTCATGCGCATATTTAGGCGTTGCAATTAAGGGCTCTTCAACGCAAAAAAGTGAACTATAAATGCAGGGTAACATACGTAAAAAAAAAAAAAAACTTCCTTTGTTGAAGTTGGTTTTAAATGAGGTTTATTTTGGTTTTTGAAACGAAGAAAAAGCATGAAAAGGTAAACTGAAATTTGTGCAACGTAACTTTTAGGAGCATAGAATGAACACAGGTGCCTGCAATTCTTGATTGCGAAAATCTAGCGAAGATTGCCAGAAACGAAATTTAGTTATTTTCTTTTTGTTTTGCTCAGTACCAATTTATATTATTCATTCTGCTGGTACCAAAGAAATGCATTTAATGGTTTTTTTCTGTACCCTTCAATTAAGAAAGAATAAAAATGGTTATTCTTATTTAATTATTGTTTTTAAACCGTGTACGAAGTAATGTGTGTGTGTGTGTGTATATATATATATATATATAATTTCTAGTTGCCAATTTCATTTCCATTTGTGATTTTCATATTCAGGAGTGCAGCGATGAGGGGAAGAGGATAAAGTCACCCCTCAGAAGTTTTCTATAATGTGTCTGAATGTGCATAACTTTTACTACAATTATTCGTGCGAAATAGTTCTTTTTTCAGATATATTTTTTTCAAAGCACTGTGTAAAGTTCTGCACTTTTATTTATCCCGCTTCATTCTTAAATCAAAAAGAAATTTCTAATTAAACAAGCCTTTCGATTTTTTTAAAAGCATTCTTTTGTAAGCAAATTTTTTGTGTTAGATTTTTGAAACAAAATTTACCGCCACGTGTGCTCATAATGCGATTTCTAAGAATTTTGCTCTCATTATTGTTTGAAGTATTTCCATTTGAAAAGATTCAACATACGATCCGTAAACTCTTTTCTAATGAGAAGTCTCAAGGAAAAAAAAGCAACGTGAAATGTCTGTATTTTTTATTATTTTATTTTTTAACTTGCGGCATTCGGCAACGGGCACCATCTCGCTTGGCTAAACTCTTATTTTTATCCCCGTCACATATTTTGTTCTTTATATGCTTTGATCGACAAAAGCGCTCTTCCCTTCATATTTATTAAAACTTTTCCTCCGGCTCGTAAAAATGTTTAGCTTCTCCAATTTGCCCGAATGAAGAATATTGAGATGAAAATTTCGTTGTTAATGCCTCCAAAATGGCGTCTTTATATGGAACATATTGAAGATATTGTTTCGGGCGAAAACTCAATTTAAAGCCGGTATTCAGAGTGCAGACCAGCTGGCGTACTATCATTTGCACGAGGAACGAGTGAAGTTTTCTTTTTAAGCATCGTTTTTATTTATTTTTAACTTATATGTACTGGGGAAGTTTCTGAAAGTTGAAATATAAATTTAATGGTATATATTTAGCCTCCACATGGGAACGAGATAGCGGATGTTTTCGGCATTTTCTGAGTAGTTCGTTCGCATAAGACCGCAGTGACGAAAAACGCGAAAATTCTTTTTGCCAGTGGCTAATTGAACCAAATATATTAGTTAGCACTTTTTTTTTTCGTAAACCGAAAAAAAGTAACTAAACAAAATATTAGCTTTCAAATTACTACTAGAATTTTAGGTCATATGTTTTAATAAAGTTTTTTTGTGGTTGGCGTTAACATTAATTGATAATCCAGTGAGGTTGAGGAAATTGTTGACTTGATGGCGAATTGCAAATTATACTAAGATTTTTAGGGAGGTCACAGTGACCTCCCGTTTTCTGTGATCTCCCACCAGGAGTCCCCTGTTCTCGATTTATTCACCACTTGACGAGGGGCAACCGCTAATCTTCAGCTTTACCATGTCATAAGAGCAAGAGCTAACGTTTTAGGAAGTGGAATTTGAGTGTTTTAAACTGTTCTTTGCTCATTTAAGGGATTTTTAGTTTGCCTCTTGATAACAGCGAAAATATTTTTGTCATTGCGTTCTGTATCATTTAGAAAAAAGGATAAGAGACTTTTCACATCAATAAATAAGATGCCCTCAACATTTATTGATGATCATAGGAATTACCACTTTTAAAGAAAATGTTATGTATCCAAAGTAAATCGTTAAAAGTAAGAAGTACTCATGCAGTAGACAAAAAAAAAAAAAAAAAAATTCTGGAATTTTAGTACATGAAGAGAATGTAATTTACTGATTTATATAACACAATTTGCCTTTTTCAATTAAAGTGTTAAAAAAGGTGTTATTATGCAAGATGGGATGCATAAATAAGTAATTTATGAAGTCGGTAGCTGCAGTAGAATGGCATGTTAATTGAATGTCAGCTCAATTACCGCGGTCATATATTACAACACAACGTAATTACGATGTTTCAAAAGGTCGCTGAAACATTCAATAGAAGAAAAATAATTTTCTGGTTAAATTGAAATAAATAATTAAGTGAAGCAAATATTCAGATAAAAATCATTAGTTTTATTCCATATAAAATCCTTATTTCAAAAGTTTTTTTATCTAAGAAACACTATGAAAATTTTACACGTACTGTACTTTAAGGAGACCGCGAGCATTGCAAGTTCCATAAGAATCAATAAAACCTGCCAACACAATTTACTTGACATTAGTTCACATTGCTGTTGTAATTTGACAGACGTAGTTCTACACATCAGCTTGATACGAGACTTCTTAACCGAATTAATAAACAGTACTTTATTATTTCACTAAATATTCATGAAAAGACACATATATTGACTAAATTTACAATTATTTATGCTTTTCCATATCAGATAAATTCATACAATAGCTAAGAATTAAAGAAATGAAATGTGAGAAATACCACCGTGACTGACAAATTCATAAAAATAAACTGATTACATTGACTTCTGGTTTACTAAAAATATTTTTCTTAATACATAAGAGATGTGAATTTTGATATTTGTGTCAGTGGCGGCTTAACAAGTATGGGCTCATCGCAATACATGTTTGGAAGCCCCTTACAGAGTAACAGAATTACAATAAATTATTTTCTTCTGACCTTATTTCGTGGATCCTTTGGAAATTTGCAACATTTGCGACATAAGTCTGCCACTGATGTGTATGTCATCCGTATGAAGGTGTCTTCTTCGGATAATTTGTATTCTAAGTTTACCTCTTACTATACATTCATAAAGGGAAGTTATACAACGCCAAAATACGCGTGTAATCAATTCCACAAATTTACAACAGCGTAAGTTGTTTCTTCTATTGTTGCTCCTTTTGTATTCAGTTTCAACACGATGCACTCTCATATTCATAAGTAAAACCAAAGGTTTAGTACCTTTGGTACTTATGAGAATTGAGTCGTTGAAATGGCTTTATCTATGAACAAAACACCCACGCATTGTTTGGTCCTAAAACAAGCAGTGTCTCCTACGCGAATCCATCTCAATCCATTACAAAAGTTATATTTTTTTCTCCTGAAACAGTCACTCGTCTACTTTATGATGTTGGCAACGGATGTACCACATGTGACATTCTTTTATTTCAACTCCTCGTTCTCATTCAGCCTCCTCCCCCCTTCCAGTTAGGATTTTGCTTTTATTTTATTGGAAGTTCTCTCGCAGCTCGTAAAGGAAGTCCGGTTTTTTGCTGTTTCTAGACAGAGAGGAAATATTGGGATAAATTTGAATTACAATGATAGGAATAAAAGGGGCACTGTCGACTGTTTGAGGGCATTTATTGTGTTAATTATAAACTGTTTACCTCTAATTTTCTTGCTTATGTGCGAAACGTTTTCGCATTTTGTACGCATGACTTTTGAAGTTAATATTTATGGTTTACTTTCAGTTGAAAAAATTTCTGACTTTGGTCGGTGCGTTTTTATTAACATTCACATCAATTAATCATTTCAGACGTTTTTGAATGTTCAACTTGCTTAGATTTATCAAGATACTAAGATTTAAGAAGAATGAAAAATGTTTTGCCGTGCAGAAGACTTTGAGAAATATATTTCAACTGCAAACGTATACTGGTGCTGTTGTTTATGGTGGACTGTCGGAACTCCAAACTTTTTAGGCAAGCTATCTAGGGAATATTAGGGCACTTCTGAAATGTGAATAGATTATATTGTTCTCGGCAATGTATATTCGTGCAGAAGAACTAGTTATAAAAACTGTGTTAGGAATGAAACTTTAAGTCAGCTTACAAACGAAAAAGTTGCTCTTTATTTTAATTATAATTAACATTTTTTCCTTTGCATTTTATGAATATCGATGCACAACGTCGCGCCGGTAGAAAAAAAAAGTATATTTTGCTCATAGAGTGAGGGATTTTAACAGAGATGATACGTCAACAATAATGAAAAAAAATATGATTAAAAAAAAAGGAAACGGCTATCTGTGATGTTAAATGAATACAAGGCAATCAAACTTGTTGTTAGTAAAATGTCGACGTCTACAGATTATTAAAAATCTGCTTTAGTGTTTGAGAATAAGAGAAAATACTAAAAAAAGCCCGTCTAATCAAGTCATAGATCATTTGCTTCTCGTATGCTTGACCAATTTTTGGCCTCCAACATTCTTATTTGTAATTAAGAAATGCTTCTCACATCTGCATTCCACAGCTTGGTTGACTACTGACTAATTAGTAATCAAAGTTTGTATTAGTAGTTATTAGGTGTTAATGGATGCTATAAAGGATGCTCTCCCAGTATATACGAAGGTTTAGGAATGTTCCCACAAGTACATATTATTGCCCTTTTATGCGTCTCTAGTGTTATTAATGGAAAACGTGCTCGGAATTCTAACTGGGAGCTTTCAAAACCGGCTCTTGGGTGGATTCCTTCTGTCCTTGCTAAAATAAAGTAACTCTTTCACAAGGGGTTGAAGGTATATAGTCTTCATATTTTCAAAACGGGTGACGAAAGAACGTGTCGAAACGAAAAGAAATATATTTATTCAGATACTATCTCGGCTTTTTATATCCGTTTTAGTTTAGTCAGATGACCAAAATGTGAAGTGAAAGTGACAGTTGTTTTTTTGTTTGTTAATGAAGAGAGAAAATATTCTTCTAAAGCTGAGAACATGGTTAATCTTCTAATGGTTTTCGGAATGTGACTGGTTTCCGTTAGCGAACTAATTTCGACACCGTAATCTTCACCCTGGAAAGGTTTTTGCCATTAAAAGACATATTTTGCTCCTGTCTTTCTTTAACACGTTCGTATATGTTTTCTGCCAGACCATTTGTTTGCCTCACCATTGTCTGCACCTGTTTCTTGCATTGATTTTTTTGTCTTTTTCTTTTTTTTTCCAGTGCTTGCTCCATTTTTTTTTCACAGTTTTACTTCTCTTCGTTTTCAACTCCTTTTCTTTTTACCTGCTTTTCTAAGTACATTTTTTCATAAAAAAAAGTCTTACTATGTTACTTAGTTGTTTTCTCTGCATCCGTGCCGATTCTTTGATTTGTATTTTTATATTTTTATATTCTGAAGCTTAAAGCTGTGTTGATAAAAGGGTTCCATATGACTCCGAAACATCAGTGGCGGATTTAAAATGTCGCAATTGCGACGGGCATCCATGACATAGAGCCTTGAGGGGGATCCAACAAGGCACATGAAACATATTTTATATCCAAGGGGCCCAAAATAATATAACGCGACTGGCACCCAAATCTGTAAGTCCGCCATTGCGAAACATGTGTGTGCAATATTTTTGAAATTTATGCCACATTTACGTTGATTTTTTAAAAATATTTCTTTATGCTTTTTATGTCTATCGTTACTTCCTCGTGAATTAAATTTATTATCTTTTTTTTTTTTTGAAACAAAGGTCTGCGATAGTTTGGAGACGTCATCGTTTCTTATTAGAAACAAAATAGTGTCATTTATCGGTTTTGGAAATTCAGTATCATCCTTTTAAAATTTACATAGTTGTAACTTTTTTAAGAGCTACACTTTTTATTTTATTATTTTAAGAACTACACTTTTAAGGAGAAACTTAGAAAGGTAAATTACAAATAACATTCACAGTTCTTTTGAGAACTACACTCTCTGTTTAACATGCCTGCGGGGAAAAATACAATAAGACTGAGTTACTAATAAGATTTATAGCTGTTACTTTTTAAGAATTATACTATCTATTTAAGAAATGCCGGGGGGGGGGGGGGTTATAGTAAGGGTACATTTCTAATAAGATTTATAGTAGTTAGTTTTTTTAAAGATTTCTCTTTCGAGTTTTCTTTACTCTCGAGGGAAAAAATATACGGGTAAGTTATTTCCTAAGAATACTACTTTTTATTTCTGTAGTGACTGCGGGGAAAATTACAACAAGAGTAAGTCACTAAAAGAAATTTTTTCTAAACGAAATCGAAAGGAAAAAAAAAACAAACGTTCTATCATTAAGTGGTGGTGATCCAAAACTTGACTCTCCTGGAACGTAGCTCTCATATTCTTACAATGCAAAACAAATGTATTTTTCTGAATGTTTTATTTGAGTGGCACGTCCAGGCAAGGGCGGATCCAGACATTTTTCAAGGGAAGGGCGAATGATTTTTATTACTTACTTTTTACGATGCATACTGGTTCATAAATATTGATCTCAAAGGATTTGAACTTCAATTCCGAAACATTTCCGCGGGAGAGCCCCAAACCATCTCCCCCCCCCCCAACCAATTTCACTAAAATTCGTAAAAAATTACATTTTTAGAACTTCAATATCGAAAAATTGCCGGTGAGGAGTGCCCCAAGGGAGGAGCGATCACCCCTCCCTTGTATCCGCCCTGCGTCCAGATAGGAAAAAAAAATATTTCCCCGATCTGTATCTTGTTTCAGACTTAAAGCATTTTCTTTGATGAAGAAAATGACCATGTTAGTAAAAATCATTATTCGTTTCAAATGCATATAGCCTCTTGAACATTCCACTAACTCTTGTCTAGAAAAAAAAAAACCTTTATCATATTTCTAGGTCATATCAAGGATTGTTTCGGTACTTTGAACGATGCAAGGTCTTCGACTTCAATGTCAACAGAATGTCGATCTCTCTTCCTCTGTTTCTCAACTACAGTTCTTTTTACCCTTGGATATAATTTCAGTTTAGTTGTGGAGGGTAATGAAACATACCTGGTTGCCCTTCATCCAAAGATGGCAATTTACATTCAAACGTTTAAATGATACTAAAGAGTGTTGAGATGGAGATTTATAGAGCGATAGGTTGCTTAACCTGCTTTTCTCCTAAGTGCCGTTTGTTCTTGCAATGTGAAATCTTACAAGCTGAATTTATTAAACTTTCGCATTCAAGGAATTCTTCTTTTTTTACTATTATTTTAGTGGGTTTGATATTCTCAGGGACATTGGTGGACTATAGTGGTTTATCAAGCAAATTCTACCTAATTTGTTTACCAACAAAACGGCTTTTATAAAGCTGGACTTACTCTGTTTCTTTTCTTTAATTATACTTTTCTAATATTTATAAGATTGCAACTAGAAACGTATTTCTATACAATGTGCTAAAAATGATAGTTTTTGTGATAAGGAACTGCCGGCATGTTTTCGTCTTCTTAGTAGTGTGTTTTTTTCCTCTTTGTCTTACATACTTACATACTTACTTTAAAATTAATGTACGATATTGTGAGGCAAAATTTTGCATGTGAAGATACTATCTATCCATGAAATTTCCTATCCATCCGCCGCGCCTAGCACTCGCGCAAATAGTTCCACTTAAAAAGGGTAGATGGGTTGTGGGTGGTAACTTTCCGAATTTTTCAATTTAAAACTTGCATTTGCTATATCCTTTTGACATATTCAACTAAACCTTGTATTTGAAATTAGCATCGTTCCACGTTGTTTGATACGACTCAAAATGCTTATAATTCTTCCACTTATTGTTATCTTACCTATCACCCCTATTTTGGTAAGATCAGAGAAGATCTGAAGCATGCGTAAATACGCGGAAGGTTTTACCTAAGATCAGCCAGTACATGCACGGACTTCAGAATTAGAATACGCACTTTTTCAGTTCAATTAAGTGAAGATATGAAAAAAAAAAAAAAAAAAAAACTTTTTGTCGCATAGGTTCATGCAGAGACTGTCAGCAGTCTGTAACCCTCCAAATACTGCTATAGGACATATCGTCGCTTTGGAAGAATAACGCTGCAACTCAAAAAAGCCCATTTTTCAGGAGAGCAATTTTTAACTTTTCAGAAACTTCTATCGCGCTTGTGTTCAAAACTATTGCGACTATTTTAATGAAACTAGCATTAAAAAAACCGCATTTTAATCTCTTTTCTAATGATTGACTTCAATGGCATTTTAACTAATGACGTAATTTTAAAAAGAGTGAAGGTAGTTTGAGTTACATCAGTGTTCTCCAAAAATTGCTCCCTAGCGGATATTTTTGAGTTGTAACTTTGTTCATCATAAAGAGCGATTTTTTCTGAACAAAATGAAAAAAAATGTCCTTTTTCGATTTTTTTGAGTTGCAGCGTTATTCTTCCAAAGCGACGATATGTGTACCCTAAGTTCAAAATCCATTTCATAAAAAATAATTCATGTTTTTGAGCCATCAAATCTTAGTCTTTGCAAAAAAAAAAAAATAAATAAAATAAATAAATAAAACATATACCTTTTCCCCTTTTTTTTAGAAACACCACAAATTTCCATATTTTAATATAAAGTTGAAGTCCTCAATACTTCAAAAATAGTTTGTGTCATTCATTTACTATGAGTCGTGTAAATTATTAATTTCCTTCTTACTATGTTGTTATTATTTTTTTTGCATCAATGACTACTATGTCATATGAAAAACGTATAAATTTAAATGTTCCTTGAGGTGTAACTTTCTTCATAAGCAGCTCATAGACACGAAATTGGTCGTTTAAAATAAGTTGTGGAAGTAATTTTAAAATAATTATTGCTCTGATGCTTGTGCATATTAATATGAAATTCTCATTTAGGTAGAATTTTAAATGCATCAATGGCATGGCGTCTTTTTTTTTTTTACATTAGGAAATTAACGCATCGAAAAGTTGAAATGCTTTAGTCAGCTTTTAAATTTCTTTTCATGTTTCTATCCAAAATTCAATTTCTTCGATTACTACTAGAGTAGAAATATTCCAATGTGAAGTGAAAAGGACAATTTTGGTGACATTTTTCTTCCTTACATCACTCCATGCTTCACAGATTTTCTATCCAACTTTTGATTTAATTCGGATTTCAGATAGACCAAATATATATAAAGAAAATCCAAAACACGTATTCAGTTGCGATGCTCTGAAAATATATTACAATTTTCATGTCGGAGTGATACATATCAGGCAGAAGAGTTAGAAACTCTCTTTCAGAGGAATGCTGACGTTTTTCCCCCTGAAGTTTTGTATCCAATGTTAGTTTTAATGACGGAAATTTTTAGTAGAATGCATGTATTAAAAGGAAAAAATAAAAAAGTTCAAGACTTGATCAGTTTTATGCTATTCGAAATTTTTTCAACTAAGATTAGCTTAACCGTAAAACAGATTTGCCATTAGAATTAAGCGATGTAAAAAAAAAAAAAAAAAACATAAATAAATTAAGACTAGGAAAACTAATCTAAGAAGTTGATTGGAAATTGGAAAAATAACACTTTTTTAAAAAATCTTAATTAAAGTTGATGGCTGTTTTCTTTTTTCTGTAAATGTATTTAGTTAGATTGCTGTTCCTACTTTGGAAAGCTTCCGTTTTTTTAATCAGATGATATAAAAAGAAAAAAAAAATCAAACGTTCGCTTCTGTAAGAAATGTAAGTTTTAAAATAAAACAAGTTTTTTAAATGGATAACTTCAAATTAATAATTTTTGATTATACTTTTATTAAGTTTAAACAAAAGAACGTTGCATTGTAAAGTTACGAGAAAATGTAAATTTTAAGCGAAGTAGATCGGAGATGAAATTTAATTTCGTTTGGAAAAGTTGCTTAACGTTCTTCGTGTGCATTCGGAAAAGGGTTTTTAGGACGCTGCGGCATTTTATCTCATGCGTGTTGAAATTTGGTTTTTAAATATTAAGAAAGCTTTTCAGTTTGCAGTTTCCATTGGAAGTGATGGTTATGCACAATAAAAGTGTTTTTCCTTTCGTCTCACGTTGCTTAAAGGGCCTGTAAAAGGTAGTTTAACGGATCTAAATATTTGTTTTTAAATGTACGTACAGTGCTCCTCTGGAAAGCTGACATCCGATATAGACAATGTTCCCTCATTTTCGGGAAATAGGAAAGGGTAATTTGCACTTAGTTGAGTTGGATTGCTTTTGTAGTCGTTACGCAAAAGTATTCCAACTCCAATCGCGCCAATGACCCTCTGCTATTACTGGAAAAAAAAGAAAACATAGTCAAGGTCATAGCTCAACTTTTCAGAGGAGCACTATATGTAGATTTTTTTTGGGGGGGGGGGGAGCAGATTTGAAATTGATTTAAAGCGGGTAATGATTGCGTGTAATGTCAGTGTAGAAATGATGGAAAGAGCAGCGTTAATTTTTCATGACTTTATTTCAAAACGATCACAAGCACACAGAGAAGATGTTTTAAACTATTTATATCTGAATTCACTGAGTTTTGTGATGCATTTATACTATTGTCGTTTACAGTATCACTTTTTACACATTTCTTTTCCTCACTTTTTAAAGTGATTTTTAATGAATCTAATTTTGAAAACATTTCATGCATTTCTTTTTCATATGTTTCAAATTCAGAATCTAAACAAGTAGTTAAAATTTCATCATTTAAAGAATTTATCTCATTATCTAAAGAAATTACATAATTTCCATGTACTTCTATATCAGAAAGAGTTATACCTTTAGTAATAGAGTTTTTTACTTGCATTGATAATCTAGTGAGCTTACCTTTTAATATTTTTTTCTTTTTTAAGAGGGGCTCCATGTTTTGGATGTGACCTTCCTCAATGGGTGGGATGCTTGTCTCGTCCTTTGATTGACTCATTTGAGAGTATTGAATATGACTTGATTGTTTACGAGTTGTTCTCACGTTGACTGCTACACATCATCCTAAATTATTTGCTTATGGCTGTGGCCTCGACGGACCATGTAGAAATGATGGAAAGAGCAGCGTTAATTTTTCATGACTTTATTTCAAAACGATCACAAGCACACAGAGAAGATGGATACAAATTGAGTGGGCGTGCCTTGCAGCGCCCTCTGGTGGTGACCTGGATTTGGTTTCGGTCTGAACATGCCGCCCACCTTGAAATATCATTTCAATATGCATAAACAAAACAAAACATTGAATGACAATTTCTGTAACTAAAATTAATTGAATTGAATACAACATTGTTTACAATAAAATACTAAATGACTATACATATACATATAACTAGATAACTAACAGTTATTATATAAAGAAACATTTATAAATGGATAGATAAAGATAGATTTTATGCGTGAATTTTATTTAGA
>JAXGGA010016283.1:0-26998 GCA_038373865.1 Uloborus plumipes | reverse complement strand
GTTCATGTCCACTCCGCCCATTGCCACCCCCTTGCCACGTTGAGGCAATCTGCAGGACTTAAGGGGGCTAGCAGACTTTACATTGAAAAAACTTTTTTTCGTGGAGAGGGGAGGGGGTTCTGAAACCACGTTTTTTAAGGGAAAACACCTATAAAGATGAAAAGCATAATTCGACCTCAAGACGTTTTTTTTTTTTTTTTAAGATCCCGATGAGGGCGACAATTTGAAAATTTGTCCGGGGCGGTAAAACTGCTAGCGCCGCCCCTGCATATGATGCTGCTATCCGCCCTCAAGCTGACCTTTGACTGTTTTGTCCAAAATTCCTCATCCGTTCCCAGGATCTTCATCCAGCTGTATTTCCAGACAAGGAAATGAGTGTGCCCATCCCCGGTTCTTTTCCGAGAAGGGGGGAACATGGGATTTGGCTGAGCTGGAGAGCGGCAACGGAAACTGAGAGAATGGTCTGAAACTTTGGAGAGGTCAGACATGTTTTCTGGCTCTCCAGAAATATGCTTTTACATTTCATTCATTTCATTTCATTTCACACTCCAGGGTCCCCCGTACCTACCACAGCTTCGTGGTTTAACCGGGATAAGGCCCTGAAGAGCGCTCTGTTCTTAATTTTGAACCAGAACCTAGGGTCGAGCAAACCCTAGGCCCAGCACCCCCAGAGGTATCGTTTCACTTGGAAGACTTTGTGACCACGACATTTTTAACGCCTCCCAGCCACCATTAATCAAGACGGTGGATCTTTGATCGGATGGGATCGAACCCGGGTCCCTCTAAAGAATGTTAAGTTTACTTATGTTACTTGATGCTTGACCACTCAGCTTGCCATACCAATATATTAAAGCATATACAGTAATAACTTAAAGTAGAGCTTTTTTTTTCACAAAGAAATCCAGTTATCCAAATTTTTTAGTATCCAAATGGGGTCTGGTTCCAATAAATTCAGATAATCAGAGTTCTACTGCATGCCACTAAATCTACAGCAGTGTTGCCCAACCTTTTTTAACTGAGGGCTGCACTTCATACTCATATGAGTATGACGTGCAAATATACACAAGGATTTTAATTTATTTTAAATGCTTCTGGGTAATATAAGAAAACAAGAAAAGAAAAAAAAATACATTTTTTGTTGTCACTGCTTTCTGCCTGTGCTTATTGTATTGATGCAAAATACACCATTGTTTTTCAAAAATACATTTCTGAATATTTATGTCCAAAGTTTCAAACAATGTGACTATTTACCTGTATCTAGAAAAATTAAATGGAAGATAAGAAAAAAAAGCCTGACAGCTGTAAAGGGAGGAGTGATTTGAGTTATTTCCATCATTTCGCAAGGGGAAGGAGAGGGCTGACAAATCCATGTAGTCTTCTTACTGTAATGAACTGTCTGATAATGAAATGCAATCGAAACGGGTGCTTAGAAAGGGTTGCATTTTAAACTACAGCTCAGAGCTCTTTGTTTTAATCCATACTAATGATCGTAGTATGGCATTTTCTAGGAGTTCACCAAAGTAAAATAAAGTAAATAAATTTACATAAGGTATTACTACAACGTACTACTTTAGTTGAAACTGATAAAAGCTTTTTACTGAGAGTGCAGATGTTTGTACTGAAAACACATTACATTATTAGAGTGAAAATGATAAATTTTATAATTGAAAAAAAAAAAAAAAAGATTTGAAGAAAAAAAAACAAGAAAAAATTTCCTACCTATTTTATGTTAAAAATAAACAAAACAATATAAGAATGCAATTAAGGCAGAGCTCAAATTTTTCCTCTGTTTACAAATACATGTATCCAGGCCCATGGACAGGGACACTGGCAGAATCATACACATGGAGTTTTCACCCGCATGAAAAAACATTTTTTGCAAACAATTGTTATTAAAAAAGTTTTTTTAAACCCCGACCCAGCAAGCAAAGGGGTATAAGTTTGATGTGTCTGTGTATCTGTCTGTGACACTCTAGCGCCTAAGAGGCAAAAGAGAACTGATTCTTAGTTCTCATTTGCCTCTCAGATTCTGAGTGGCAATGAGAACAAAACCTTTCACTATTTTTAGGGAAAACCATTGCTTTGTTTTAATCAAAAGTTAAGTCCTAATGGTTATCCATATTTTCAAACAAGGAACATAGTTGGTCTTCCCGCAACTAAGCTAAACTAAAAAGTGAATGAATTACTTTTCCAAGTACAGTAGAGTCTCGAAAATCCGAGTCTCAAAAGTCCGAGGTTCCGCTTAATCCGAGGCTCTTTTACTGACATTTTAAGGTCTATCTTCAATAGCTAAAAAGATAATTTGCATTAAAATCTGAAAATAAGAATCTTTTGCTATTGGAAAATTTTCTTTTGTACTCACAAAGTAGTAAAAAAAGTATTGAGAGGTTAGACGTCAAAGACATTTATCAAGTGTCACGAAATATTCTTTAACTACTAGACATATATTAAGATATGCTTTGGAAATAATAACTCGATATGTAAAACGACTTGAAATTAAGTTTATCTTACTAATGATGGTCTAAAAGTGTTACGTTTCTACTGTTAAGAATTTTTTTCGGATAATCCGACTTTACAGTAATCCGAAGTGACATGAGCCCCAATTACCTCGGATTTTCGAGACTCTACTGTACTGCAGAAGTCAGTGCTTATGCAGCGCTATACGTTCTAATTTCTTGTGTTATGATGCAATATTTATTTACTTTTGTCAAAACTGTGTAAGAAATTATTCTGTAATTCCTTGGATTTCTGTAACATATTTATTTTAACTGAAGAGCAAAGAAATATATATTTTATTTTGATTATGAACATACAATGAAGGGCTCAACATACAGTTAAGGATCATTGTGGTGTGCATTTGAAGTACCAGATTTAAGTTTTGTTAAAAAAGCAAATGAAAATGTTTTCGGAAAACGTACTGGAAAATATGGAGCATTTTGTTTTGTTCAGCTCTTTTAGTTTTTTTAAGTATTTTTTTCTAGAGAGATATTTTGAATTTGTTTAAAATATTTTTTTGCTTTCTTCATGTATCAGTGTTCTCTGTTTTTAAACTCTTGCTGTGCCACTGGATGACATTAGTTTTTTGTGTATACATTAATATTTTATCTCTTTTCAGATGGCAAAAAAAGAGGATTTGCTTTTGTTCAGTTTGATACTACACAGGCCTTATTGAGATCTATGAAAGATTTGAATTACAAACCAATTCATGGTAATATTGCTATTCAGAAATCATAAACAAATTTCTGTTTTGTATTGCTGTTTAGCCTGCTCCCTAAGGTCCTGGTACAACTAACATGACTGTAAAAACACTTTCTGTAACAAAATGCTAATTTTGTTAAATTGGAGCTGTTATAAGATAGCCTTGTTAGCATATATAGTCATTAAAAAAATTAAAAACCCTAAAATTGGTACATGACTGGTATATAAAAACATGAATATATGTTAACTCCATGTTGAGTGCCTAAGGCAGTGAAAAAATTCATCATTTTTTGTATGCGTTATCCCTGTGGTAGAATTTCTTTCTGCTTTCTGCAACAAATTTTCTGGAACCAATTTCTTTCTGCAATACTAGGATATCCTTTAATAATAAATATATAAGCAAACATCTTATATAGTAATACAAGCTGATTATATTGATGAAGTTAACATCAGCACTATATAGCTTCATGGTTTTTAAAACTAACTCACAGTTTTAGCAAAAGCTATTTTCCTTGATTTTTCACTGTCCAACTAAAAATGTTCAATAATTTTTCATCCTCTTATTGGTATATTTCTTTTTTTTCTTGATACTTTGGTGCAGCTAGCATTTTACTGTTTCAAACAATAATTAAGTACTATAAATAGGAACAATAATAACAGAAAATAGGATTGTTCCCACAAAAGAATAATCTGTTAAGACTGTTCTGCGGAATGGTTTTACTGTTGGCTGTTTATTTACTTATTTTTTCAGTCTTTTTTTTCTTCCTAACCACAAAATTCTTTCTGCACAATGTCTCTCCCTTTCAGCGACAATGTCGCCGTGTCAGCAACTTTCTGCCACAGGATGCATTATTATTTTTTTAAATACTTTTTGTGAACTAATTCCTAACAAATTGACTTGAATCTTCATTGCTGTTTTTACTGCTGAAACTTGCTAATCCAAGCCGCTCCAATCCAAAATTCTGCTTGATCCAAATACAAACAAATTCATTTTCAAACATTGAAATAGAATATAACTCTGTAATGTAATCATTAGATCCAGATCCTTAGACAAAACAATAAAATGTGCGTGGATGTTTTTTTTTTCTTGTTTATTTTCATTGTGATTAACTTCTGCTTTAGTACAATGTTTTTTTGCTTTTTTCTTTTAAAATTTCGTATTTAAATTGGTCATAAATTAATTTTGTACCTTTATTCACCTTTTTACTTAGGTCGCCCTATAGCTATTGATTATGCAATTGATAAAACGCAGTACCAGCTAAAAACGCAAAATGTAAAGATCAAAAAGGAACCTGTTGATGATTCAAATGCATCTAAGGTAAAAAAAGAAATTGAATCAGAATCAGAAGATGATGATAATGAAGCTGATGATGATAAAAATTCTGTGACTTCTGAAACAGATGAATCTGTGGATGAAAAAAGAGCAAATAAGTTCTTAAAAGAATTTGGAATAGAAGAGGAAACAGAAAATATATCAGGTGATTCTGAGGGTATGAAAATGCAAATTACCATTTTTTAGTCTCCACCTTTTCCTTCATTGATTTCAATGTAAATGTTGTTCATGTTTTACTTTATTATTTGTATATCATCATTGAAAATGCATTCTATAATTTGTACTATGTTGTCTGAAAAAGTACATTTTTTCAAAAATTAGATTACAAAAAGTATTATGTTCTTAAATTGTTTCCATAAATTTTAAGAACGACGAGAAGGTATCCAATTTTTCATAGATTTAAATTTATTTGTAGCACTCTGACATTAATGTGGAGATTTAGCTTCTGAAGAGGTTCTGAAGAGGTAAATTCAAACTGGTCGATTGGTACACTGTTTTTAGTTCAGTTCATATGCTATGAATTTTTCATAGCTTAGCAGTCAATGTGTTAACCTATTTCTATTATGTACATTTTTTTACATATACATTTATTACATTTTTTTACTTACACATTTATTACATTACATATTAAGTACATTTTACCTACTATTATGTATATTCTAATTTGATATTTTGCTCTAGTGTTATAAGTTGTGTAGTGTAGTATAAGTGCTCTTAAAAGGAAAGTAATCAGTTATAAGGTAAACCTCTGATTACACTGGTCGACAGTGGTTCACTAACAACAACTAAATTATTATTTTTATTACGTATTCATATAGTTATTTAAATACCTGTAAGTAAAAAAGTCCCACCACGTCTCAATTTTCCGTAATAAAAAAAATAATTTTTTACTATTTTTTATGATTTTCGCATCAAATGCCTATTTTTGGAGGGAAAAGGGGCAAAATATTAACTCCTAAATTTTTTTGGAGGTGAAGGGAGACTCAAAGTCCAAGATCATGACCACCGATAACAAAAAGGGGGGACGAGGGGAGTGTATCCCCTCAAAATATGCAAAAATCATGAAAAAGTATCTTTTTATTCTGGTTTCTTTAATATGACGTTTTAAAATTTTTTTCTGGTGTAGAATCAGAGTATAAGACCCCCTCCTATTATTCCTATGCCCAAAAAATTTTTCGCGCTGTAAAACAAAAAAAAAAAAAAAAGAAAAAAGAAAAAAAAAACGATCTTATGACTGACGCACGCTAAATACGAGCTTACGGCTTTGTATAAGGGGGGGCGGGGGGGGGGGGCTTTCGGCAAAAAGTGGAGAGTGATGGAGAGGAAAGGGGCCATATTTGGATTTTGGAGATAATTTTATACAAGAACCAGCCAGAATACGCCGTCTTTCTGAAGACCTGCGATGTGTCTCGTATTTAGCGTGCGACAGTTATAAAATCAGTTTTTAATTTTTTTTTGTTTTTTACAGCGCGAAAATTTTTTCGGACGTAGGAATCATAGGAGGGGGTCCTATCCTCTGATTTTACATCGAAATTTTTTTTAAAACGTCATTTTAAAAAAACAAGAATGAAAAGATCATTTTTGGTGATTTTTTGCTCATGTTGAGGGGGTACACCCCCCTAAGAACCCCTTCTTTGCTATTAGTGGTCATGATTTTGAACTTTGAGTCTCTCTTGAAACTTCAAAAAAAGTTAGGAGTTAATATTATGATACTTTCCTCTTGAAAAAAGGTGTGTTTGATATGTTTTTTCACTTATGTTCAGTACTTTTTAGAAATTCATAACAAAAAAACTGTACGTGCTACAGCTTTTTTACTATTATTTTTGAATTCTACACAGCAAAATTAGTCAAAAACAGTTAATTTCATCTTTGTTAGGGAAAAAAAGTGAAAATTTGTCGACTAGTGTTATCTACAAGTGTCTTTTCTGCAGTGGGGATTATCTGCTGCCTTGCTAAATTTCCAAATTTTTTAATTATTTTTATTTTGGTTACTACCTACTGAAAACAAATAAATGCATCCATGATTACTTTATAAGTGAAAATTCTATGTTTAGACATTCCTGTATTTCTTTCTTCTCCACTCTTTCAATGGTTCCAAACCCTCCAAAGTCACTGAAACCTGATTTTCGGACCTAAATTACTTACTGCTTTACCTCTACCAACTTACTGATTTTTGGATCTGCACTGCCAATTAAAACCCGTTTTTTCAATGAACACTTCTTACTGCTTTAGATTTATACTACTAATTAAAACCTGATATGTAGATATACATTGTAGGTGCACTACTTACTGCTTTCGATCCACCATTCCTACTACTACTACTACTATTTATGTGCGTAAACGAGAGACCTACTTTCGATGAAGTTTGATGGATTAAATGTAGTTTAAGATATATAGGGAAATTTTCAGAATTAAAGTATTTATAATTTTATATAAACACTTTTATCAACTTTAGGTTTCAACTCCTAGGTGGGGGGGGGGGGGATACACTTTCAAGTTCTTTGATGAAGTTATGTGCTTATTGCATTAACATTTTATATTTCGTTTACTGTTTCATTTATGTGTTTGGCTGTTTAATATTTGATTTTAAAAAATCATTAGCAAAAATTTGAAAAATATTTTTTCTGTTAGATTATTTTGAAAGACTTCAGTTAAATGATATAATTGTACAATAAACAATTTCATTTGTTTTAGATTCTGATGAAGATAATGAAATTTCTGAGAATGAATCCATACGACAAGAATCTATTGCACCAAAAAATCAAAAGAATTCTGCAAAAAAAATTTCTCATGATGTTTCTGAAGGTAAAACAGTTTTTGTGAGAAATGTTTCTTTTTCCACAACAGAAGAAGATCTTGAAGAACTTATGGAAGAATATGGGGAGTGTGAATATTGCTTACTTTGTATAGATAAACTTACAGACCACCCAAAAGGAACAGCCTTTGTGAAGTTTAAAGAGAAAGATGCTGCTCAAAAGCTAGTCACAGACTCTGAAAAGGTGTTCCCTCCCTTAAATACTATTGTTTTCAGAAAAGTTATTTGTGTGTGCAATTTAAAATGGTTTTTTTTTTTAATTTTTTTTATTGTTTTTACTTGTATTTACTTTTTGTTCGCTTTGATGAGAAATCATTTGTAAAATTATTATTTCACTTTATCAGGGTTACGATAAGTTTAGAATGCCATATAGAGACATTATAGTGATTGCAAGAACCTTTTTGATTGAAACATCTAGAAGCTTATGCAATGTAAAGAGGTGCTTATTATGTCTATGTGCGTTCAAGGACAGATGCATTTACTTGACAACTGTTACAGATTAGGTGTAATATGTATGCATTTTGGTTGTTTTTAATGCTTCTACAGCTTTTTAACTTTTCTGATATATCATACTCCAAAGCAGAAGAGGTGTACAATCATCATTTTGTCATGCAATGGAGTATCAAGATTGAAAAATATAGGTGTTGAAATTAGTTCAAAGTGAGGAACTTCAGAAGTTACTTCAACTTAGAAATTTTTGATTATTTCAAAACTTTCTTGAAATTTTGATCATCATAAGTTAATTTAAATATTAAATGTGTGTGTATTACAGCCTATTAACCCTTTGCATTCATATTTTTACATTATTTTTAATTTGGTACTTTCTTAATCAGATTTGAACAAAGTTTTGCTTCGATAAAACAGGGATATATACGAAAACATTTTACTGGTGCCCATTTTCAAAGGTTATCAAGTATGGATACAGCTTTTGACTGAATGGGGGGGGGGGGGGTCAACAAAAAGTATGAGCTCAGAAAGGGGGTGCTATAAGGGTATCTCAAAGTAAGTGTAATACAGTTGACTCGCATTGCGGTGCGATTCAACCTACACGAAATGGCTTTAACGCGCGTTTTTCATATGTATCGAATTTTAGAAATAACGCAAATTCCTCACCCGCAGCAGAAATATTTTGGGTGGCAGCCGCAGGACTCATTTATTGGCTGCTAAGTATTGGTTTCTTGAAGGGACATTTATCCCTTTATCATCATTGAAACTGGAAGTTCACACCCTATATTAGGCTAAACATTGCTTTGTCAGTGTATACAAATATCCAATCTATATTTTCCATTTAATTATTTTCCTTTTAGATTTGAAAGCTTATTTAACATAGGGCAGGGTGGTAGTTTTCAGGGGACTACCCCTGATTTCCGGGTTTTCCAAATAAGTATTCAGGGTTTCACAGAATGCTTATAATTTGACTTTTGTGCATTTTCCCTCTTTCCTACGTAGCGAGTGCCAAACGAGTCGTGGGGAGAGGAATAGGGGGAAAACATGCTGGACATTAGGCATGTTCGTTGTAGGTTTTTTTTCTCGTATACAAGAGAAAGGTTTTTTTTCCATGACAAAAATTTCAATATTTAAATAGTTCCCTTTTACATTCTTGAGACTTGAAGTCCTGATTCTTCTAAACAAGTTAAATGAGTACAAAATATTTCTCTTCATATCTGTTGTTTTATGTTGGTTCCATTAACATTTGCTAATAATGTAAGTGCCCCTCCAAAAAACGGAAGACCTTTCTAAAAACATCCCACCAAAAATTATAATGATGCAATCTGTGCTATTCCCCTCTCCACATTTAGGACATCCCTGCAAATGAAACACAGAGTACATTAGAAACGTTTCAGAGTTTCATTACATTTGAATCGTTTATTTCGAAAAGGTAACATCTCTATTTTGATCTCCTCTGTCTCTTTAGAAAATTAAACAGCGCACGGTTATATTTTTGAATGTCATAATCAATGAAAAAATGCCTTTAGTTAAGTACACAATTACTGCAATAATTTACCAAATAACCATTGATTATGACATTCAAAAATATAACCGTGCGCTGTTTAATTTTCTAAAGAAACAGAGGAGATCAAAATAGAGATGTTACCTTTTCGAAATAAACGATTCATTTCATCCTTCACTTTCAGGGTTTTTGATGTTGAATCACTATCACCCCTGCATAGGGACACCCAACCGCTGCTTTATCTTAAGCAAAAGAAGCAGAAGCTTCTTACAATTACAGAAAAAGTGAAAATCCATGTTATGTCTGGGAACTGTCCTCTGATACATGTTTGGAAGGGAAAGCCCCCGAAAATTGTTTTAGGTATTTTTTTTAGCATTAGGGGAAGAGGAAAGGTATGCAATTAGTATTCTAACAACATGATTCTTGTATCTCTTTAGGATCCTGGAATATTTTTAGATGGCAGGAGACTTACTTGTAATTATGCAATTTCTCGTGAAGATATTACTCAAAAAAGTGATGCTACCAAAAAGCACAAAGATAAAAGAAATTTGAATCTTCTGAAATGCAGTGTAATAGTGCCTGGCTCTAAGGAAGCAGAAGGTGTATCCCAGTCAGATATGGCCCATCGATTGCAGGTACCGTAAAACTCTTATACTTTACCTTGTTTTACCACAGAATTTGTTATACCATAGTTGCCATCATATCAACTATAATTTGAAAAGAAAAAAATGTTCTTAAATCCTCTCCCAAGAATTCTGTTTTTTTTTTTTTTTTTTTTTTTTTTTTGCTTTAGATATTTAAAGTTTTATGCATCCTTTTATAGTTTTGTAAATAATATCCATTAAAAATATCTATTACTGTATTTCAAGCTCTTGTATGTTCAAACAAAGATGTATGCTGCCTGTTCTTTATTATGAATTTCTACAGTGTATCCTGCGGCAATATATTATATGGTTCTAATGCAGTTGCTAATAGCATTTAAATAAACGTAAATATTGCATTATTGCCGTTAAAATTACTTTCGGAAAAATGAAATCTCAATTTGTATTATAACGTACAAAAACAGGTCCCATTCACGTTTTATTATGAGGTTCTACTCTATTGAAATATTTATAAGGTATTAACTCAAACACATTTAAATTTTTGTACAAACTAAAAATATTTATGCTTATTACAGTAAAGGAGTTGATGCAATTTTATTGTTATCATATTTTTAATCAAATAAATCAAAATTGGAGAATGTTACCTAATGACTCTATTAGGATTTTATCAGACTGAAAATGTCTTTCTATAGCAGTGCTGGAATTAAGTATATCTCAGTAGTAAAATTATTTTATATTTTAAAAAATAATCCTTATTACAGCTACTTTATTTTTGACATGAGGGAGGAAGGGGGAGGGCAGAAGTACCATCTTGTTATTTTGACAATTCACATACTATAATACTATTTTTATTAGTAAAAACTTAGTAACTTGACTTTTGTAAACAGATTTATAACGTCAACTACTGTTTGCATAATTTAATCTTTGTATATAGTCTTAGGGTTTGTTAGTGCTTAAATTTGACTTTGCTGGTCTTTATAAATGTTATGTCATTGTTATAAATTTAAAGTGTTTGATTTCTACAACCATCAAAAGTTTTCTCAGCACCTAAATGAGTGAAAGAAAGAATGTCAACCTAATTACCTGTCTTCAATATGGTCGATATTATAATCATTGATTAAAATCTGTATGATGCAAATGGGTTTTTGTGGGTTTACTTTTCGAAAAATTTTTAAAGACAGCATGGATAAAAATTAAAGGGGTTTGGTACAGTAAGTTGTTTTAATTTGTTGTTGACTGTTGTGTAAGCAATGGCCCTATTAAAAACTCCATACTCTATCCTTAAAATAAAAACTGGAAAATGTTAAGAACACTGGGAAAAAGTGAAACAATCCATACTGATCAATGCGGAAAACATCAATTTTTACAAAGTGTATATGCTGTAAAATACATGTATTTTTCTTGCCGAAATATGAATCCTTGACAAACATTCACTTAAGTCAGCATGTCTTCTTTTCCCTTATGGTATTGAGTTACCTGGGTTTTACTGTACTATTAAAAAAATTAAAAATTCCCCTGAAAAGTTTTCTAAACAAAATGCTTTTGATGTAGAATGATTATTGTTTTAATTTCCTTTTTCAGCTTGAAATGTTTAAAAAGGAAAAATTGAAGAACACTAATTTCTGTGTGTCTGATGTGAGATTAATCATTCACAATTTACCAGAAAATTTAACAGATGGTGAACTTCGTAAGTTGTGTAAAACAGCTGCAGGTAAAGGAGCCGTTGTTACTGAGGTTAGTTTAAAAACTATTTTCAATATTGTTATCTTCTTATAAATTTTTTTAATGGTTATTACTTTATATACTTTTTTGTGCTTAATTTGTAGTAATTTTGTTAAATTTGGCATTTATTTCATTAATTCAAAATTATCATAGCTCTTTAAACTTTACCTGCATATTGACTTTACCTGTTATACACCATTTTAATTTGCATGAATGGGATTAGCTAGAAATTTAAGAGATATTAGAAGAGCTACCAACTGTTACGAAAAAATTTTAATTTCTGTAAACTACAGCCTGGAACTACGATGCTACGAAAACAGGTCCAAAACATACTTTTCTTTTTTCTTTGTAATTCTAAGAAACATTTCAACCATTATAAATATAATCCATATAATAACCATATAGATAATATTACTTTTGGGTTTTCTGTTTAAAAATAATAAAAATTAAATTGTAAATAATGCTAAGAAAATGGTTATTGACGTATTGTAAATTAAAGCATAAATTATTTATTGCATCTGCTAGATTTTTTTATAAAATGCCATTTCAGCTATCCCCCCCTCCCCCCAATGTAAAACTCGGCTATTAAATCAGATTTTCAAAAGTTGGCAGCTCGAAAGCTGCCAACTGCTCTGCAACTGAGTTATCCCACAAACATTTCATCAATGTTATTTTTGGAAACTTATTCTTGGAAAGAAATTGCTAAATATTGCCAAGCTCAGTGACATTTCGAACCTGTTGTCTAATTATCTTCTCCAACCTTATAATAAATGGATAACCCCTGTAACCTTTTAAATGTAATAGAATTTTCTTAAATGGAAAAGTATGAGATAGGTTTTAAAAAGTTTTCGGGCTTCACTTTAAAAATAATTCTATTATAAAATTGCTCACAACTTTTTGAAATACAACCCTTTAACTGCAATGCACTTGTTCAATGCAGGAAAACCAGTCTTTGAATGATGATGACCTCTCATTTTAACTTACCTGGTCAGCTTCTTTTGATTTTTTGTGGCAGCTTCTTCTGCTTTTTTTCATTTTCAGTACTTATTTGTTTTTTTCATTTTCTAGGCAAGAATAATGAGAAATTTTAGACAGATTGATGCTCAAGGTGTTCCCACTTCAAAAGGGTTTGGTTTTGTAAGCTTTGTTCGCCCTGAAGATGCTCTGAAAGCTTTGCAACATCTAAATAATAATCCTAACATCTTTACTTTTCATAAGGTAATTTGTGTTAAAATATTAGAAGAATATCATGTTCTTGCAAGCATTTGAAATGGTTGGTTTTCCACACATCTAAGACCATTTAAAACTGATTAAGACCTCCGAAAAATTGGCACCTTTACCAAAAATATCCTTGCGACAGGTGCCAATTCGTCAGCAACTGAGCTATTTTATGATACTGTTGTCTCTGCTTAATCGGGTAACGGATAAACGAATACCCCTCAAAAATGAATAAAACATCTCGGAACACATACCATAGACGTAATGTTATAGATCCCTGCTTAATCAAAATCGAATAATATTTATTGGAACTAACAGTATTCTTTTAAGCGGAACCGACAGTATTTACATGTAATGCTCTCTCTCTTTTTTTTTTGGAAATTTTCAGCAATTATGTGCATCTAGGTTTCCTAAAATTTATCTTAGATACAATTAGATATTTTGAATACTTTCCTTAGCACACATGAATAAACAAGGGGGAACCCAACAATAACTGAAATAGCATTGCGGTGGGTGGAGTTTGTGTATTATGTGTTTCTGCTGCCAGGCAAGTATAGCATAATTCATTGCCAATTCAGTGTCTCAAATGTTGTCGATCTGGCTTGTTCTATTCAACTGCAGTGATTGTTTTTGCTGCAGCTATTTTGTTCTTGTTTCTTCGTTTATGATGCCTAGTTAAAAAAAAACAACGTACCGATGTGAAATTTTGCTTTTAATTTAGCAAAAATGGTTATATTGAAGCTTTGTTTAGCAAATTTTAATTGAAGATTTGGGAACAAATGGTTTATCCTTCTAAGATCTGAGAGCCAATAAAAAGAAGGTCAAGTTAAACTATGTCATCCGTCCTAAGGTGCTGCTCCATGCAAATCACTCCTTGATCTAGTTCAGTGTGACTTTTCTTATTTTTGCTAAAAATAAAGGACTTTCAGCTCTGGATGAATGATGAAATGTTAGTTAAAAAATGCAGGTAACAGAAACATTTTGAAAGAATTACTACTTATTTCAGAAAAGCTACCTAACTTGTTGAAGTGTTCACAATTACACAGAATTCCAAGCAAGTGCTGTTTCAAGATTCCTTTGACACAAAATACATTTGACATTAAAACCTAAAATGTGTGCCTTGTCTAGAGTGACATGAGTTGAGCATATAATAAAATTTTGATGAATCGTTATTAAATATTTTCAACACATATTTTATGAGATAATATTAACAATTAATCAATGAAAAGGGGTCTGAGAGGACATTGATCTGACAACATCAATGAGGTTAAGAGAAAAACAAGGAAGGAGCTAAAATTGTTTTAGGCAATAAAGGTGGGGCAGATATATTCTTAGATTCAAATTAACTATAGGTGGCACTGCAATCTCTGGCTAATGACAGCTAAAATCGGTAAAAGAAACAAATGCTGTCACTTATTATATGCTTTTTCGCTTAGGAAATGACAATAATTTTTCATTGTATTCATGGGGGTTTTCTTTTCTGTTCTTCTGAGATTACATTGCACAGCAAACTTTGAAAATAATATTTTGGCAAAAGAAACACGAAATGGAATGTCCTTCTTTTTTTGGTTGTTTCTTTAATCACTACAAGATAACATATTCACATTTCAAAATTGCAAATGCAAATTAGTTATATTTTGAAGGGCATTGATTAGGTTATTTGTTAAAAATTTTGAAAATATCGATATGAAAACTAAATTCCAGTTTCCTTTAGAGTCCCCCTTTTTATATGAAATATACCAATATAATTAATAACTACCACTTTAATAAATAAATAAATAAATAAAATATTTAAAAAATCTTTAAACTCATGTCTGCAATTGAAATTTTCAATGAAGAACTAAATTTATGTAATTGTATTAGATTCATCTGTATAATTTTTATGTTTCTAAATAAATATTCGGCTGTTTACATTTAATACATTAAATTTTAACGTTCTCATGCTATTTTTCAAGCACTAAAATTATTCAGATAAGCCTTAGAATTGATATGTGTCAATCTTTGTAAAGCCGTAAAAAAATGTATCACAAAACATGTCCGTTTTGGAGATAGAAACTTTTTATGCAATGAATGCCGAAAAAATAATAATAATAAGGATTTTTTTTTTTTTTTTTTTTGCTGTTGTTAAAAGACCACGAAACTTTAATTGCATCTACTACTTTCAAAAGAGTGCATTTCTTGGTCCATCATAATGTATTGTAGGATTCTAAAGCTGTGTCCCTTTTATTTCCTGCTGTTCATTATGCCTGTATTTATTAATATGTTCAATTATGTAATGTTGTGATGTGAATTTGAAAAATTGTAAGAAAAGCTAGTAATACTACCTCTAAAACAGAGTTTAATGTTACTCTATGATTTAATTCTTAACATTGCTTTTTCTTTCCCTTGTCTTTACTTTTTTTTTTTTGATGAATTTAGAGGCCAATTGTGGAATTTTCCATAGAAAATAAAGTTGCTTTATTATCTAAAGAAAGAAGAAAGGAAAAAATTCAAATGAGAAACAAGGTACCATTTATTGTACTTTTAATTATTGCAGTTTTTATGTGTTTTGTCCGTCCTTCAACATTAGTATGGGTTGTTTAAATTTACTATACAGTAAAAAGGAATGTCACAATTTCATAGGTTTACTTTGAAAATTATAACAAATATTAATTTAAAATATAGAAGGATACAGCATGTAATGTAATCAGGTTTTAAACATACAGCTTACAAATTTTTGATACAGTTAAATCCTGTTGTAGCGATGTCCATTACAACAAAAACTTCATTTTAACGCATAGTTGGTAGTCTCAAATTATTTTTGAAACCAGATGACAGTACTGCTGTTATTTTTTGCATATTCATAGTTATTAAAAATGGGAAAGATAGGTTGCCATTGCCTCCAGGGGTTAGACTCCTTCATTTATTTATGCTTAATACAACACGGGAAAGATATACATCACAAAGGAAGAAAATACCACCCAGGGCATCAGATGGAATTGAACCCGTGAATGGCCCAGACACCCACATGTATCCGACCTTTGAAGCGTAGCTTCTACCACAAAGCCACAGAGGCCCCAGGTGACAACAGTAATACGTAGCTGCCAACTTGTAAGATTTAGTCTTACATTGTAAGATTTTTCGATGTGATGTAAGATTGGATCTTATGGCACAATTCTAATGTTTCGTTATTGACATTTTTATGAGTTTCTTGTTATGTTGCTTAAGAAGAATGAAAAAACTGCAAATGTAGCCTAAAATGAGCTCCAAAGTGAATTTTATTCTGTAAAAATAAATGATTTGCCAGATGATGTGTTGAAAATGGGGAGTATAGACAAAAAATGGTTTCGCTTTGGAGAAATAAGTTGATACCAGTGGTTCATTGAAGTATGGAATGCTCTCCTTTACCATGCTTTCCATTTTTAGACACATCTCACATTAATGTGGACTATAAAAGTATTTAGTCGAATCAGAAAGCTATATCAATATGCAAAAGAAAAGGTAGGATTACAACACGCTATTACTTTTTCCAAAATCCTCTTAATGATTTTTTATATTAATGAAGCACTTGCAAAAAAATATCAAATGATTTTAAGCTAAGTTCACACTTGTATTCTTGAATTATTTAAAGCACATGCCTACATTTCTGAAACTTATTGCTTGTTATAATCATATATTTTCTTTTGTAAATCAAGAATGCAATTGTTTTTTCGTCCTCCTGTTTCTTTTTTTCTTTCTTTTCTGACAAAAGTACAGATTAATTACAAATAATGTGTGTGTGTGATTTGAAAATATTATAATGCTTTAAATTTTAATGATTTATTGTGTATTGGTTAAATATGTGCTCAAGTACAACGTGGCATACTTTGTAAGATTTTTTAAGTTGACATATTGGCAGATACAGTTATAAAGAAAGAATCTGCAAATATTTTTAATCCTCCACGGATGTGAATTCTGGGGATTTTAAAGCTTTGATGGAGATAGGTGAGAATATTACAACTTTAATTAAATTATGTTAACTGTCGATGATATTTGCAGAACTGCAACTAAAGAACTCCATCATGATACCTTGCAACTAGGCTATAGTGATGCCTAGATTTAAATTCTTATTGCTAACACTTCATTTTTTATATTAGTACAATTTAAGTGCATGAAGGGCAAAGTGAAATATTTTATTTTATTAATTTTTCATTCATTTATAAATGCATTCTAATATACATTTTCTTAGTTCATTTGCATTCATATGTTTATTCACTCATTTATTTACTTAGTAATGAATTAACTTTTTTGTTCATTTAATGTTTCAATTATTCATTAATTCATTCATTTGAATAAAAAAAATTGTAATCAAACAAAACATATTATTTTCGAAAAATACTTTGATAATGACTTTGCCTTATGTGTGGGACGGAAGGAAATTTTTCCCTGTCAATTGAAGGTACAACTTTACATTCATTCATTTATATGAAGAAAAATATGTTCTAATATCAAATAGTAAGTATTGAAATAAAAAAATATTTTGATAATGACTTTTCCCCATGTATGGGTAGGCAAATTTTCCTCTGTTAATTGAAGGTGCATCTTTACTATTCCCAAAACTAAAAAGTGACATTTCGATTGAAGTTATGCTATAAAACACATTGTTTTCTCTTTAGATACTGTAATTTTCAAAACAAGTTTTTAATTTGCTCATTTTGAAAATTGCAAGTTGAATAAACTATTTCACTTTGCCCCATGTTCCTCTACATTGTTCCAAAATCTTTATCTTTTACTTCTTCTCTTGTAGAGACGTACTGAAGAAAAGAATGAAAGAAAAGCAAAAGCAAATGAATCTGGTGAAATGAAGACAAATTCCAGTTTAAATACATCAGTTTTATCTAAAGAAAAAAAGGTTTAATACCTGCTTTATTTCATAAAGAAAAAGGAATTTTATTCAATTTGTATTTTCGTTTAACTAGATATCATTAGGGTATGAAGACTTACCTTAAAATGGAAACTAAATTCAAAGGCAAACACCAAGTATTAAGGACTCCAAACCATAGTTTCATTTTTTAAGTATCCTTTTAATTATCTTTGGGGAGCATCTTTGAGAGTACATTACTACAGAAAAATTGACATCTTTTACATGTCTAGTGTAAATACTATTTTAATACAAAATAATCTTTCTCCCCACCCCCTTGCCCATTAGTCTACATGTTTAGTGGAAATGAATGAAAAGGTAATCAAGAGGTTTAAAAAGTAAGAGATCAGAAAAAATCAGAGAGTGAACTATGTCAGAAAAACTATACCCTTAGCGATATCCAATTCAAAAAAAATAAATAAAAGAGATTGATGTAATGAAAAATTCAATAACTTCAAGTAGTAAAAGAGTTAATTTAACAATTTTAGAATATGCTAACAATCACAATATGCTGACATCACAAAGTGATGGCTCACATGTGGTTCATTTTTTATCCGTTAGTGCAAATTGCATCTTTTTTTGTTTTCGAATTGCTCATTTTTTAAGTCCTTCCTGAATTTTTGATTACCCGGGCAGTATATTGCTGTGCATAGATCAATTGAATTCAACATAGTCAAAATCTGCTTAAATTAATAAGTTAGCAGATTAAGTGAAGTAATAAACTACTACAGTATCCTAATTTAGTTCTCTCACAAATAATAATAATTAAAAAATAGTAAACATAAGAAGTAGTTAAGTGAGCATTCCATTAATTTCTGATTAATATTTTTAGAGTTTTACAACTATTTGCTAAAATTTTTTCTTCAAATTATCAAATTAAAAAAAAAACAGAAATAAATAAATAAACAATGAAATATCAAGCCATGTTTTTAATTCTATTTTTCCTTTTTAGCCTACTTTCCCGTTAAAAATAAAAGAAAGACGAAAAAGTATTAAAAGTAGCTTAATGCATCTAAAAAATATCGCCAAGTCTAAAAAATATCGCCAAGATAAAAAAATATCGCCAAGTCCAAAAAATATCGCCAAGTTAAAAAAATAAAAAGGTAAAATGAATATCGAAAAATTAAAAATTTGAAAGTAGGGTGTTGAGATGGGGAATTTGTGCGTCGTCGGTCTGGTCTGTCGGTCTGTCTGTCTCCCCCCCTAATAACTTTTGAATGAACATTCCGATTTGGACAAACTTTTTTTTGTTGGAAAGATCTCGGCGAGTACAGCTCATTCCCATATTTGATTTTTTGATTTGAACAATTTTTGGTTCAACTTTGAGCCGTTCAAAAAACCGGTCCCGCGATACTAACTTTTTAATGAACAGTCCGATTTGAACAAACTTTTTTTTGTTGGAAAGAACTTTTCAAGGATACTTCATTCCCGTATCTACATTTTCGATTTGAACAATTTTTCGTTCAACATTGAACCGCTCAATCAAGCTGTCACCCCTAATAACTTTTGAGTGAACAGTCCGATTTAAACAAACTTTTTTTTTGTTCGAAGCATCTCGGCAAGGATACTTTATTACCGTATTTAAATTTTTAATTTGAACATTTTTGGTTCAGCATTGAACCGTTCAAGCAATCTTTCCCCACTTAATAACTTTTGAGTGAACCGTCCGGATGGAATAAACTTTTTTTTGTTCGAAAGATCTCGGAGAGTACAGCTTATTCCCATATTTGATTTTTCGATTTGAACAATTTTTGGTTCAACTTTGAACCGTTCAAACAACCTGTCCCGCGATGCTAGCTTTTGAGTGAACAATCCGATTTGAACAAACTTTTTTTTTGTTCGAAATATCTTATCAAGGATACTTCATTCCCGTATCTACATTTCCGATTTGAACAATTTTTCGTTCAACATTGAACCGCTCAATCAAGCTGTCACCCCTAGTAACTTTTGAGTGAACAGTCCGATTTAAATATACTTTTTTTTTTGTTCGAAGGATCTCAGCAAGGATACTTCATTACCGTATTTAAATATTCCATTTGAGAACTTTTTCGTTCAACATTGAACCTTTCAAGCAACCTTTCCCCACCTAAAACCTTTTGAGTGAACCGTCCGAATGGAATAAACTTTTTTTTTGTTTGAAAGATCTCGGAGAGGCTTTCCCATACATTCCCATATTTCGCTTTTTGATTTGAACCATTTTTCGTTCAATATTGAACCGTTCAGAAAAAAAAATAACATTAGCGTCTACGTGGAATTTAAGTTGAATGTTGATCCTGAACTTAAAGTCGGATTTCCTTCAAACTAACTTTGTAAGAAAATGGTTTTGATAAATAATGTTTGTAAAGTACTTTTCTGAGTAATCTTCTGTGAGGACTCTGATTCCGACTCCGACTCCGCAAACATGGCGGAAATGCAGGCTCAGAAAAAAAATGACTGAACGTGCAGACGATTTTTTGTTTATTCATTCATTTGTATTATTTTATTTATTATTTTTTTTTTTTCTGCAGACGATTTTTTTTGTAACAAAAATTTTTCATTCACGAGAACATTTTATTCTTTATTTATATTTAACAATTTGCAACGGATTAAAAGTGAAATTCGAGACATTTTATTAACGGACTAGTTTTTTTTTTCTTTTTTTTTTTCTTTCTTTAATAAAATGTGTTTTGATGCTCTTTGTACTTTTATTTATTTATTTATTTTATTTTATTTTACTTTATTTTATTTTTTGAAAACGATTAAGGATTTTTTTCTACGGAAGAACTGCAACAGTTACATTCTTTAAAAGGTGCGACAAAACTTTATTTAATCCTTTATTTACTTTTTACGTGTCTATTTCATCTGATGAGAGGGGTATATTTTGCTTTTCAAAATCAGCTCTAAGTGCTAAAAAGGTATGTTTGACATAATTTTCAGTCTCAGATAATCAAGAGAATAATGATCAGATGCGAGAATGCCGATGTCGATGTACGGGAAAGTAGGCCCGTTTAGTTCTTGACAGAACTTCTTGTTTATGTATGTATTTATACATATATGTATTTTATTTCTATTATAACTTTCTTTTGTCTATTTTTCAGGGCAAAAAAAGAAAAAGAACAGACAAATATCAAAACAAAAGAAAAAATAAAGTTTTGAAGTCACAATCTCGTAAACCGTTAGAAAATCAAAAATCAAGTCCGCCACAAATTTCAAAAAAGGTATATGTTTTAAAATTGGTTTGAATTTTCGTTTAAGGTATAATTCAAAAGAGTGATGTTTTTTTTTTATGTTATTAACTCTCCAACTCCTCTCTTCCTGTCATATTGTGGTTTTATATATATATATATATATATATATATAATATATATATATATATATATATATATATATAATAATAATACAAATAAAAATAATAATAATGAGATAGAAAATAGAAAATGGCACATTAGGAGAAGTGAAAGGAGAAAGGTTGAATCCAGAGCTCATCAGCCGTGGGGGATTCAAGAGTGGTCGAAAGACCAAAAAATTTAAAAATAAACTATAAAGAGGATGTTTAAGTTCAAAATATGCAGTCTACAGATCTTCATTGGGCAAAAAGCACCAATGTGAGCCTGCAAACCGTACATTAGAACAAAAACCTAAAACTAAAAGCAGGGGTTTCGCCTCGACCGATTAGGAATAAAATTCCCAAAAATCAGCCACCCACAGTACGGTCCTGCTGTGAAAATAAAAACATCTCACCTGAAAATCCGCGTGAAAAAAACCAAAACCATATCCAGCAAATCAAGCGACAGTCCAGTTGTCAATGTAAAAAATATATAAGGTAAATCCGTGTCCAAAAAACAAATCCTAGTCCGTTCCGGTCTCCATTTACACTTGCTCAAAAAAAAAAAAAAAAAAAAATGTCCACCACTGCAATCCTGAAATGGTTTCTTCCAGCGATTTCATACGTTTGAACAGTTAAACAGTTACAGTGAAGCAAAGTCGTTATTAAAGGTTATACTTGAGCAAACATTTTTAATTAGATTTTTCGGAAAATTGTGTCAACCAGTTTATTTTTAAGAAGAAAAAATTCTAAATTAAAAGCAGTTTCAGTGTTACAAATTCTTTTAATTCGCAAGGCTTGTGAAATAATGATGCCAATGAAAACTTTTTTGCTAAGACAGGAATTATAATCTTGTAGGCTATTGACTTTGAATTGGAATTCACGTCTTTTATCATAGATCGTAGTGTAACAGAGGGAGCCAATTTCTATGTTAATGTCCAGGAAATTAAAAAACTTTTGATTTTGACTAGTTTTTTTAAGCGTAAAGGAGTTATGATAAATAGTTTTGCTGAGCTCAGAGAAGTTGGAAAAATTAATGCATAGAAGGTCATCAATGTATCTACAACAGAGAGGTGTAGAGGAGGGGTTTTCAATCGAAAATTTTCGTTCATAAAACAAGAGAAAAAGGTTGGCAAGGGTAGAACTAAAATTAGCTCCCATTGCAATACCATTAATTTGCTGAAAACATGAATTACCATTTTTAAAAAAATTATTGAAAATGCAAAATTTAAACAGATTAAGAAAAAAACTTTCATTCAAATTGAGTGTGTCATTCACAGAGCTAAAAAGCTCAGACACAGTGGAAAAAAGTTCATAAAGGGGGATGTTGGTAAAAAGATTTTCAAAATCAAAGGTTTCAAGGCTATTTATGTCAAGCATATTAAGTAGGTTGATAACTTCAACGCTGTTATTAATAATCCAAAACCATTTTTCATGTTGAAGTTGAAGTTGTTCCAGAATTTTTTTGAGAAAATATTCAAGTTTTACAATTTTCCGAAAAATCTAATTAAAAATGTTTGCTCAAGTATAACCTTTAATAACGACTTTGCTTCACTGTAACTGTTTAACTGTTCAAACGTATGAAATCGCTGGAAGAAACCATTTCAGGATTGCAGTGGTGGACATTTTTTTTTTTTTTTGAGCAAGTGTAAATGGAGACCGGAACGGACTAGGATTTGTTTTTTGGACACGGATTTACCTTATATATTTTTTACATTGACAACTGGACTGTCGCTTGATTTGCTGGATATGGTTTTGGTTTTTTCACGCGGATTTTCAGGTGAGATGTTTTTATTTTCACAGCAGGACCGTACTGTGGGTGGCTGATTTTTGGGAATTTTATTCCTAATCGGTCGAGGCGAAACCCCTGCTTTTAGTTTTAGGTTTTTGTTCTAATGTACGGTTTGCAGGCTCACATTGGTGCTTTTTGCCCAATGAAGATCTGTAGACTGCATATTTTGAACTTAAACATCCTCTTTATAGTTTATTTTTAAATTTTTTGGTCTTTCGACCACTCTTGAATCCCCCACGGCTGATGAGCTCTGGATTCAACCTTTCTCCTTTCACTTCTCCTAATGTGCCATTTTCTATTTTCTATCTCATTATTATTATTTTTATTTGTATTATTATATACTTGGCTTTGTAGTTTAGCTGCTTTGCGCATCTATGGGCTTTTGGTGTGGTCTCTTCGTCTTTCTTCTTACAATTCTGTTATTTTATATATATATATATATATATATATATATATATATATATATATATATAAAATAATAGAATTGTAAGAGGAAAAACGAAGAGACCACACCAAAAGCCCATAGATGCGCAAAGCAGCTAAACTACAAAGCCAAGTATATAATAAAACAAATAAAAAATACTAATAATGAAATCGAAAATGGCACATTAGGAGAAGTGAAAGGAGAAAGGTTGAATCCAGAGCTCATCAGCCGTGGGGGATTCAAGAGTGGTCGAAAGACCAAAAAATTTTAAAAATAAACTAAAGAGAGGATGTTTTAGTTCAAAATATGCAGTCTACAGATATTCATTGGGCAAAAAAGCACCAATGTGAGCCTGCAAACCGCACATTAGAACAAAAACCTAAAACTAAAAGCAGGGGTTTCGCCTCGACCGATTAGGAATAAAATTCCCAAAAACCGGCCACCCACAGGACGGTCCTGCTGTGATGAATAATAAACACAACTCACCTGAAGTTTCGGCGCGACACAATCCAAAATCATATCCAGCAAATTTTTGCTGGATATGATTTTGGATTTTGTCGCGCGGAACTTCAGGTGAGATGTTTTTATTTTCACAGCGGGACCGTCCTGTGGGTGGCCGGTTTTTGGGAATTTTATTCCTAATCGGTCGAGGCGAAACCCCTGCTTTTAGTTTTAGGTTTTTGTTCTAATATGCGGTTTGCAGGCTCACATTGGTGCTTTTTTGCCCAATGAATATCTGTAGACTGCATATTTTGAACTAAAACATCCTCTCTTTAGTTTATTTTTAAAATTTTTTGGTCTTTCGACCACTCTTGAATCCCCCACGGCTGATGAGCTCTGGATTCAACCTTTCTCCTTTCACTTCTCCTAATGTGCCATTTCTATTTCATTATTAGTATTTTTTATTTGTTTTATATATATATATATATATATATATATATACCGTATTACCCCGCATTATCCGGCATGCCGCAAAATTCAAGGGTCACCAGATTTTCAGTAACCCTTGCCTGGTCCTTTCTGGCATGCCGGAAAAACCGAGGTTAGAACAAAATTTGATTTAATACTCTAATCATAAATATATGTCCAACTTAAAAAATATATGTTATATATATATATCATCCTATAAACAGTTTAATTTTGCAAATATTAATTAACAATACCATTTCTGTTATAATGACAATAAAAATATTAATTAATCATTTTATAAAAATTAATTAAAACTTAACAAACATTTGTAGTTCTAAAATTTAAATATTTCAGTTGCACAAAGAATTTACTACAGTTATTCAATAAATGAAAAGTAAACTTACCTCTCTAATAGGAACTAAAAATAATTTATTAAAACAAGTTATGAACGAATCGCTGTGACAATGATTGCTTTTGAATCCATTATTTAATTGGCATATAACTAGATCCGTAACTGATGACCATCATTAATAACAAACAAATTTTTAATTTTATTTCCTATATTGTTAAAATATTTCCATTCTTGATTAAACAAACAAAGTCGGAAAAATATTCCTTCAGAAATTAGTCCTCAGTTTCACTTTCTTCACTTTCTACATCTGTCAAACCTGACTCATTTTCATGACAGGCATTATCAGTATTAATAGTGTTGTTCATAAGTTCCACTAATCTACTATGCAAGGAATCGTTCGTCCTTTCCCTTGATAATCCGCATTGCACAAAAGATTTCTGGATTAGTTCATTGGGAACTTTTTCCCATGCCAGTTTCACCCATTGTGCGATGGTAGTGTAGGATGCACTTCTACGCCTGCCAGAATTTGTGAATTCCATTTCTCCATTTATCAACCATTCGGTCCACAGACGTTTCATTTCAGTCTTAAATGTTTTGTTCCAATGAACATCGGCGGGTTGTAAGATAGGAGTCAGACCACCTGGAATGACTGCAAGTTCGGTCTTATAGTGCTGTTTAAAACTCGATTTAACCGATGTTTTTAAGTGAGGTTTGGCACTATCCAGCACAAGAAGGGACTTGGGTTTGAAAAAGGAGTGTGGACGTCCACCCCAGACTTTTTGCTTATAAATGTTCATTAGATCACTGTTCATAGAGCCTTTCATGGCTACAGTTATAACTACTTCCTTAGGAAATTCACCCTTTGGAATGTTTTTTAGTCCTTTAAAAATAATCATAGGTTTGAGTTTCACGCCATTTGCCATAGCACTCAAAACAACAGTGTAGCGCAGTTTTTCTTTTCCCGTTGTTTTACAGGGTACAACTTTAACACCCTTAAAGTCAAAGGTTTTTTGTGTTGGCAAGTCAAACCATAAAGGGGATTCATCCATATTGCCTATGCAACTGATATCTATATCTTTGGATGTCCGATCAAAATAATCAAAAAAAGAATTGCACAACTCCCTTGCATTTTCCGGAACCTTTTGTCCAACACTAGTCACAGATCTGGAAACAATATTATGCCGTTTTAAAAAATTTTCCAACCAGCCATTTGAGGCTTTAAAATTAATTTCTTCAATAGCATGGCCTTCTTTAGAATGCAAACTTTTTAAAATTTGCTCCGCACGAACCTTTATCCTCAAACCGTCAAGAAGCCTCCCTGCTTTTCTTTCTTCCTGAATCCAGACGACCAAAATGCTTTCCATCTCTGGAAACTTAGCACGTTTTTTGGCTTTTTCATGTTCGGTAGGTAAATTCCTTCTTTTCCTCACTTCAATAGATTTTTCTGAGGAGCACGCAATCAATTTTTCTTTCTGTTTCATCCAGTCTTGCACACAAGATCTCGGTATGGAAAAGTATTTTGCTGTTGCACTTATATTTCCATTCAGTTCATCAAGTTTATTTAAAGTTTCCATCTTAAAAGCTAATGTGTAGCTTCGATATCTTTTTACCTTAACAGCTTCCATAGTTAACGTATCTACTCTACACCAATAAACTACGTGTCTACACGAGAACTACCCGACTGCAAACTGCATATATTTTAAATAAAGGAAGCAGGGGTTATTGGAAAAGTAAGACAGCACATGAGCGCCCCTGAGGCTTGTACTACAAAGCCGACTTGCTAACTACTATTTGCTTCCTAACTACTTTGACGACGCTAGATCGGAAGCCCATTTTCGAGAAAAGGGAAAACAATTCTTTGATGTTTCAGTGTGTTCACGCTAAAAGGTCTGGGCACAAGTCGACATGTCGCCCATCTAAATCGCTCATCGTATTAGCACAAAGCTGCGACGATGTATCTCCTCTGACAGCTAAGTACCATCAATAAATCACATCGTTTTTGTGTATTCTTGAGAGAGTGGATTCAGAACTGAGACATGACCTTAGGGAAGCAACGGTCAACGGTAATCACAGTGGAACCCTGATGAGTGGAGCGGAGTGTTTACGAATGAAAGGGGGATCAACCACTTTGATGAGCATAAAAGATAAAACTCCCCTCAAGGGCGTCAAAACCCATACGATTCTTTTTTTCATCTCACCGACCTGAAATTTATTGGTTTGATTTCGAAAAAGTTTACTTTCGAAATTTATTTTTTTCTCCCCAAAGTAGTTTGCTTTTTGATTGGAACTGAACTGAGAATTTTGTTGGAAAACGAACCTCGAATTATCCGGCATGCCGGAAAATTCGAATTTTCCGGCATGCTGGTCAACCTCTTTTTTCCCGGCATGCCGGATAATGCGGGGTAATACGGTATATATATATATATCTTAATACTATTATATATGCGAAAGTTTGTATGGATGGATGTATGGATGTTTGTTCCTCTTTCACGCAAAAAC
>JAXGGA010016282.1:0-27002 GCA_038373865.1 Uloborus plumipes | reverse complement strand
TTGCAAACACAACAAAATGTATCTAAATTTTCAAAAGATATTGATAATGTTTCTGAAGAAAATTCTTTCTTAATCCAAAAGAAGTCGTTTCCCCTCTGTTTGCTTTTTCCTTCCATTCAATGCATTTACTGCTTTTTACTTTCATTCTTTAAAATAATGTTTCAAATTCGAATTTCTTTGAAATCGTCGAGACTTCGTTTCATTCATAGTAAAGTATGAATGGCAAGAATTAATTTCTGAGAAGAAAAAATACATATTAAGAAGAATTGCATGTTTTTCCTATTTCAAAAATTATTATTTTTGAGACTTAAATTTTGATCACAATAATTGTGGGAGCTTTGAAATTTAAAAAATCTGGAGCTATAACTCCTATGTAACTACTTCGTTAATTACATTGCTTTTGTTTATTAATTGCAAAATTTTAAAATTATATTTCCTTGCCTAACATTTTAGTACTTAGTTTTTTTTTTGAATCACAATCCAGCGCAAAATGTTTAGCCTGAAGCAAGTTCCCCCAGTAGACTACAAGTACTTTCACTTAACTAGCTGGTTTTGTTTCGGGCCCTCCGGTAAAGTTACAGTCAACTAGAGTGACTTGTGTGACAATCTAGGCTAAAGTGAAAAACAGGTGCCATTTTATGGCTGATAAAATTTCCCACCAAAGTTGCTTCTTAGGATTCAGAGCTGTTGTCCATAGATCCAAGAATTGGAAAAGTTTTGCTGAGAATAAGGGAGGCTATTGTCAACTGGTGTAGAAGAGGTCGTGGTCCACCCTGGGTTGTCGCACCACGGATGATGATGATGATTAAATTTTCCTTCGCCTTTTTTTATAATATTACACCGGTTTAAGTCAATAACAATACACACCGGGATTTAAACAGGTCAATATAAAAAAAAAAAACTGATTTTGTTTTTAAACTCTTAAGCAAAAAGTTTACCATTTATACTATGTGCCCTGAATCATTGTTTTGAAAGCAAAATATTCTAAACGGCCATTTTCATATCCCATGAACTTAAGAAGCTTCTCTCTGAATTACCTTCTTATACTAGGGGCTGACCTAAACTGGCAGCATTGTGAAGGCTACGTGCATCCTAATCACAGTATTACTATTCTGCCAGGCTAGGTTTGCTCCAACCATAACGAGTTCAGGTGCCACTGTTGTGATTTTATGACAGTTGACAGATGTCAACTTTGAGCTCTTGTAATGTTCTCTCCTTACTTGAGTAGCCTGCAAATATCACTAGAGAAAGAAATTGCAAGGAGCAAGATTAAATAAACGTGTTGGCCAGGAAATGTTCTCTTTTAAAATCTGATGTCCAGGAAACAATAGAGACATTGTAATTCTGAAATCAACTACAGCACACTGCTGGAGAGGCTGTTCATAGACCAGTAAAGGACTATTTTTGGCCCAGTGCTTGAAATTTTGTCTGCTGATGCAGTTTGACAAATGAAAGTACTTTTCGTCACTTGAAAGTAATGTGACTAATACAGGTAGACCGTAATGGAAGCTCCATCCCTTGTCATCAATTAAAATGATAGACTCAAAGCCATAACGATAACTAAGGTCACAATATTTAGAGAAATTGATGCGACAACAGAGGAGTTATTTCTGCCGCACCTTTGTTTAAAGAATAATTGAATTTAAAGAGCATAAAAAACGAAAATTATCTAAATTACAGTAAAACTTTGTAGGGACACACCGCATAGTAACCGTTAGTGCAAATATAAGTAGTTAAAAATCGGAGCTCTACATGAGTAATTGGTCGATCTCATAACCATCAGTTATATTCGATAATTAATTATTATACCAGAAATATCATCTCTACAAATTTGAATTAAAAATAATTTGATATTTCGACGTTTAGTGCTTTGGTGCGTGTAAAGTAAATATTTGTCCTTATTTCTCTTGAAATAAGTGTAAAATTAAGTGAATCATATGATATAAAGCTTTCCTTAAACTTTCCTCGCCATAAGTAATTTATATTGATCTTGATATAATTCTCCTCGAAATAACACTTGTTAATGAAATTCCGTCCTGCCATTTCCTCAAGCTAAGACTGCAGATAAGAGTGAAATAATTAAATGTGATGCAGGTCCCGGCATAATGTTCTGACTTGACTAAAGGCTAAAGATTATTAACTACATTTCAGGGCTCCATTGAGGGGTAAATTGCATTTCGTTAGTTCTTGCAATATGTTAAAATAGGAAATGTTAAAAACTTAAACAAATTGTGTAGTTTAAATGTGCGTGGTTTCTCTGTATAAGTGCACTATTGGAATCTGCAATGTTGTGCACGCTGATTTTGTTCAAGGCTCAATTTTTAGAGTTCGATCAAGGACATAGCCGACGGGTGGGTCCAATGGGTCCGGTCCCAGTCCCACCCCTTCCCGAAACACAAATGTCTGTTTTCTAGGCTCATATCACTTTTCACCTACAACCTTCTTGCCAAAACAGAAACATTATCAGAAGCGCTATTTTTTTTATAAATATTCCCGTTAACCAATAGCATAATTGTTTTTCGAATTTATTCAGAACACGAGAACTTCCTTTGGAATTGAGTTAGTCTGCAGATTTTCTGCAGGTATGTTTGAACTAAAGAAGTGAATTCTATTTATAAACATGTGCAGAAAATTGGAAGAGATTAGCAGCAAATTTTCACAACTACTTAATTATTGAAACTTCAAAACACAAAAACCCTATTATCGAACCATTTTTCTTAGACATCCCTTTGCAATTTTCACTTATAACTAATTATTTTTTAAGGTTATTATCATATTTAATTTTTTTGTTGTATTAGCGTAATTAACGATTAACACTTCTGATTTAGCATTTGTGCAACCTTAGACTCCCCCCCTTAACAAAGTGTATGCCACGTGTTTGGTTTGATCTGAAAGACGCATGCGTATAAGAGGGCTTAACGTCATATACAGTCATGGTCGAGGCATCGCTACCATGTTCGAGAACGTACACTGAACGTGTGACGTCAGGGACTTATTTGTGGAATATACAGTGTGTCCACTCCTATCGTGGACCAATAGCTAATTTCTAAACCGTTAGAGATACGCATATAGTTCATTTAGGAAAAAATCTCCAAATTATGAAAGGAATTTTGGGTCTATTCAATGTTTTTCAAAAAATCAAATTTTGAAAGAGTTACGAAATTTAAATTTTTATACACCCCCCCAGTCCTATCAATCATATTTAGTAAAACATTCTTGACACTGTAACGATTAAAACTAAAAAAAAATCACTGTTCTACCACAAAAATTGACCGAGTTATGACGTTTTGAAAAATCAAGATTTTGCATTATTTCATGACGTCATCGGTGGAGCGATCTCTCGATTTTTCAAAACTCGACTCTTTTTCAAAACGTCATAACTCGGTCAATTTTTGTGGTAGAACAGTGATTTTTTTTTAGTTTTAATCGTTACAGTGTCAAGAATGTTTTACTAAATATGATTGATAGGACTGGGGGGCTGTATAAAAATTTAAATTTCGTAACTCTTTCAAAATTTGATTTTTTGAAAAACATTGAATAGACCCAAAATTCCTTTCATAATTTGGAGATTTTTTCCTAAATGAACTATATGCGTATCTCTAACGGTTTAGAAATTAGCTATTGGTCCACGATAGGAGTGGACACCCTGTATATTGTGGTATATATCAATTGTAATTTTTGTGCATTTCTTTAGTGGGAATTTCTTTGTAATAAAATCTTTGGCTGTTAAAAAATAGATGCCGTGTTATTCGATATAAAAAAATATGAGTTTAATATTCATAATTGTTAAAAGCTAAAGATTTTAGTTTAAAATAAATAAATAAATAAACAAAAGACTAGTCTTCATGTTTTTTTTTGTTTTTTACATTGCTATCTTAAAATGCTCAATTTTATCAAACTCTTAAACAATGTGTATTTATTAAAAAAAGGTCTTTTCAATAGGAATCCAACATTATGTCTCAAAAATAAACTTGACACGTTTCTTAATTATGTCTGAATGACACCAGAAAGTTTAAGCTACTCAAAAGGTTTATTCCGCACAAATTAATATTCGAAAGAGTTGAAATGAGACTTTGATTCTGAAATTGCATTGAACTCATTAAACAATAGTTTATTTAAATATGAATTGCTTTTGGACTGCTTGGCTGATACCAATACGACGGATATAAAATAAATCCACTGACTGAGTTCGTAAAACAAAAGCTGTAATGAAAATTAATTGAAAGTTTTGTTATTTTTTCCAGAAATAGTATTGTTTGTAGGAATGCAAAATTCTGAAATACAATAACTATTCATAATTTAACCAGTATTATTTTTCAAAATTACAAATTAAGTATAATTAGGGCTGTCCATAAACGATGTCATGTTTTGACGGATGGGAGGGGGGGGGGGAAAGGATTGTTAAATTGTGACAGTTCGTGACAAGGGAGAAAGGGTGTAATAAATAGTGTTACGTTATTTTTTTTATAAGAACACTGCAAAAAATAAGTTGTTGTAGAGTTTAAATACAACGTTTAAATGCACAAATTTACAGGTATACTGTATTTTACAGTATACCTGTAAATTTGTGCATTTAAACGTTGGATTCAAACTCTACATCTTTCGCACAAAGGTATTTATTTTCTACAATAAGTTGTTGTTTTTACAGTATAGTACTCAAAGCAGAGGTTTCGCTTTAAAACGGTAAAAGCGCAGTAATAAACTGTAAAACTAGCAATTTTACAGTTTATTACTGTAAACTATCAATTTTAGTTTTCTACTGTAAAATTAGCAGTTTTAAAATTATTACTGTAAAATTACTTTACAACTAGCTGTATTATACTGTAAAAACAGCATTCATTTTTTAGTTAATATGGTAATGAAAAATAGTGTGACATGTGACAAGGAGGGTAAGTGAAGCATGACACTCTGAGACAAGGAGGAAGGGGTAAAAAATGGGGAAAAAAATGTGACATCATGTATGGATTGCCCTATGAAGGAGAAATATTTTCGGAAACGTTATGAGTTTATGATTTCCCCGACGTACTACTGAATATCTTTATCACTTTAAAAGCATTTTCTATTTCAAAAGAAGGCTATTACGACCTATAAATTCCAAAAATACGTACAAAAATGCATAAAGCAGAAAATTTGCATGGATGTCTAGAATTCTGGATGTGTGTTTCGCACGTAGGGCCTTGATTGGTCTGTTGATTTTCATGATACTTGGCACAAAATTAGTTTGTAGCTTGGGGGCGTCCACCTCGAAGCGTTTTCTTGCGAATTCAGTTTTGCTCCTTTTGTATTCCATTTTTAAGCTCATTTTTATCATACCTTTAATAAAATGATTGAGAAATATTTCATACACATTTTCAAGTTTTGTGTCATTAGAAAGCTTTGAATTTTCTGCATAAAATGAGATTAGATCTAAGGTTTTACGAGCATAGGAGAGCTGTATTATTTTTTTAAGAAACCCAGAGTTCAAGGTTTAAATTGAGCAAACCAAGCGATTCTAAGTGATTCAGCTTGGAAATAAATCCAACCTTCAGGCACAATTGAATTTATTTTCTTGCTGGAAATTAACTTTTGTTTTAATACTGCTATTACGTCTTTTATTTGATTTGTTTATTTGTTTTACCTTTTATATTTAAAAAAAAATACTTTATATAGTAGCGATCCAAGCTCCAAGTACTTTTGGCTTGTTAAAATAATAAAAATAATCAAACCGTTAAGAAAAAATCGACTGCATTCATTTTCAGTTTTTAAGAAATTACTGTTCAGTAAACCGTTAAAATTTCGTTCAATTAGTGCTATTGCGACGTTCTTTCTAAACTATTTCATATCAGAAGAAATAATTATTTTGTTTTTCAAATTAAGAAAGGTAACGTGTTCATCTTTTAAATTTTGGTATGGCTTCCGCTATTTTCAAGAAAACAACAAAATTTATCTTCTCTTATTTCTTTTTCCTTATTTTTATACTTCTAATGAATGAGAAATGAGTTATAACTAAAATTAAAAATTCTTTAACCGTGCGACGTCCGTTTATTACTTCTGATTTTAATTTATAATGCTAAAACTTCCTTTTAAATAATGAAAGTATTTAACTTTAAGTTAGTTCCGGGAGGAAATGTTTACTTTGCCCTTCGGTAAGAGTTTATACAGTTTACAGTTTCATGCTAGAATCGTTATTAATTGAATGCACTTACATCAAATAATTTATTTCCTTATTACCAAACTGTTCCAACGAATTTAATTCAATAAACATACCAGTGCTTTTTTTAAATTCATAAAGCTTAAAAAGTCACAGAAGCTTACAATCGCAGTAAAATCATGGAAGTAATGGGATGGAATTAACGTTATAAATTGGTTATAATTTGATGATAGCTGAGTGATATTTTACTGTATTTGAAGCTGTTGCTAAGGGTACTTGCCAAAATACTGTACCAAATTCAGTGATAAACGTAGGGGAGACCGGGGCAAGATGACGAATTTCGTATTTTTTTCATTTCCTGCTAGGTAGCAGCATCAACTGGTTATTAGAGATTCTTCTATCTATTCTTCGTTCAACAATAGTATAAATTCGCTGAAATCGCCATTTTCAAGACAGTTCTGAAGATCTTCTGGTTTACTGCTACCACGATCTAACTTTGATTCATGTGCAAATAAGCTCTGATGCAAATACAGGTACGATATATTGCTTCTCATTAGTATTCAGGATCCAGAAGAGTTTCGAAGATTGTTTCAGCAGAGAGAGAGGAAGGAATGTAACAATAATTTGTTGCATAAGCGCCACTGGCTTTTACCTGCCATCTTTTCTGATTTTTGCCAGAAAACGAATGCGTCCTAAACTTATCGAAAAAGCCCCACTAGGAACTGCAGGTCACTATTGTGATTATGACTGGAGCAATGAGGATACTTTTTTCTTTTTTTTGCAGCACTTTTATCAACACGTAAAATCAAGCAAAGAATCTCCTGTTCTGTTGATAATTGATAATCATAAATCCCACATAACTTTGCAGGCTATATTATATTGCAGAGAAAAATTCATTATCATGGTTGGGTTGCCTCCCCATACATCACATCGTTTCCAACCTCTTGATGTGGCATTTTTTGGCCCATTGAAAAATTATTATAGTCAAGCATGTAACAACTATATGGTTACTCATCCAGGGCAGACCATCAGAGATAAAAAGTTGGTGAACTTTTGAACATAGCTTACTGCTTATTTTAAAGCCGCTACAATTGCAAATGCAGTTCAAGGTTTTCAAGAATGTGGGATCGAGGCGCATAATTCTCTTGTATTCAGCGATCATGATTTTTCTGCTTCAAAAACAACCGATTTTGATGCTGTTAAAGAAGGACCTGAAAATAATAGTGAAACCCCCAGACCCTGTTAGGAAAAAAAGCACACATGAAACATCCAGTAGATGCAGAATTGATGACAAATTCTGATTCCAGTGCAGAAAAGAAGCCTTTAAGTGTTTTTCATTTAAAGCCATTGCCAAAAGTACTACAATGTGGCAAAAAAAGAAAAAAAAACAAAAAAATTGGGTTTAAGTATCCTTACGAGCTCACCCGTCAAAGAACTGCTAGAAGAAAGAGCCAAGCAGAAAGAGAAAAAGGATTGTCTAAAAAAACAGAGGACAGAAGAACGTGAAGCAAAAAAAGGAGTAAGAAAACTCAAACTTTGTTCCTTTAGCCCGAAGTCAGAAAAAATCAGGCCAAGCAACCCAGTGGCATCAACTTCAAAGGATGGTGTAATAAGATGTCCTGCTTGTAAAGAGGAATATTGTGATCCTCTAATAGAAGAATGGATCCAGTGCTGTAAATGCCAAGAGTGGTGGCATGAGGACTGTTCCAATTATGAAAATGGCATTTTTATTTGCGACTATTGTTAGCGGCACTACTAAACTCTTGTATTATACTTTACAATGCTTAATTTAATGCTTTCTAAGATGTAGAAACACATTTATCATTTGTTAAACCATGTAACGTATTTACAAGATAAAAATGTTACACCATTTATAGAGTCGTCATCTTGCCCCAAGGCCAAAGTCATCTTGCCCCGGTACTGGGGCAAGATGACGAATTGTTAAGATTATGAAAACATAAGAAAATCATACCTTTTTTTTAATTTCAAAAAATAATTGTTAATATATTTTAGGCTGCAAAGGACTACTCTAACGCCTCATATAAAAATAATTTTACCATCCTTAAAAATGAGTGAATAATAAGCAACGATTCTTAGCATCGTCCATCTTGCCCCGGTCTCCCCTACATGAATGCAGTACAGCTCATTATTTTTCGTACTTCGCCTTAAACGAGTCCAAATCAAAACTGGTTAGGAACAAGAAAAACACGGGTTGCTGTAATCAAGCCATTCGCAAAACAATTCTTTTTTTTTCGTGAAGCGGATTTTTTTTCCAATAAGAAATAAATTTCAATTGAAGACTGTCACCTAAACCCATATTAGGTACATATTAGGGATGCACCGATTAATCGGCCATTATCAACAAAATTTTATAAATTATAAATGTATTAAAATATATTTAGTAAAATATTTTTTAAATATCATTTTTCAAAGTATACCTTCAATAAGGAACTATGGTGATTTAATTTACTAACTGTAAATAATTTTCTGCAAGCATGACTGTAACATGCAATATGAAAATGTACACAGAGTAAAAACGAAACAAATAGTTCAAAAAGATCGTAAAACTAAGTGAAATATCAAAAAAAAAAAAAAAATATCTTACAGCTATTATTCAAATGGCACTGTTATAGATGATTAAATTACAGGCCTTTTAACTTGGAATGCGAAATGCATGAGTGTTTCATTTTATTTATAATTGGCCAAAGCCTGTGGATTAAACGGAGGAAAAAATATTAAAAAAAATTGCTTTGAGTATATCTTGCACAAGAATTAACTATGAAAAATATTTGTAATCAATAAATAACTAACTTTTTGCAAGCACAAGAGTAACATGTGGAACGAAAATGTAGTGAGAAAATGCAAGACATAATTTAAAAACTATATAACAAAACAAGTCTTAAAAATAAGTGGATTTAATTTTTTAATTCATTTAATTTCAAAATTTGAATAAATATGCACATATTTGCAATGCTGAATTTTTTTTATGGGTCAATATTTTTCTCCATTATCACAGTGCTTTACACAACTTTATAATTCTAACAAAAAATGAGTTTTGGATTAAATGGGTACTAATAATTTTAAAATAAATTCAATTTAAAAGTGCTTTTAAACTAGCTTGCTCCCCACAGTCCCCCCCTGTTTTTATTTGAGTTCTCGTGTCCAGTTAGTTTTGTTAACAATAATTTGAAAATTAGCTAAAAAGAATTCGATGAAATTTTGAAATTATTTTGGAAACGTTTGGAAAATCGAGAAAAATAACCTCTTTGGAATAAATTAATCACAAGTAATTTCAGAAATTGGAAAAGAAAAAAAGTGATGGAGACATTGAAAATAGAAAAATGATAATTAATCGGCCTATTATGAACAGCCGATCAATTGGTAGTCGGTAATCGGCCAATTTGCTTCTCGGTGCATCCCTAGTATATATTGTGGGAGTTTTTATTAGCTTGCCGTCCACATTTCCTCCGAACTCGATGTTCTTGAATCTGGTTCGAGAATCAAAAGTATTGTGCCACACGTTACATGCAAACTTTTTTCTTTAATTTTCACATTCTTTTTGCAAAAAATACTGCTGTACAAGAAGCAAATTAACTGGTAGTCATTGGTGTGCAAATTTTTAAATCTATGGAAAATGTTTAAGGATCTTGGAAAAAGAGAATTGCCATACGTATAACAGATGTTAACTGTAAATATCCAGACGAGCCAAATGACCTTTTAATTTTTTCTACAAAGAGCAAGGTACGGGTACCACTAAGTACTACATATAGCTCATTGTTTGGCCAGGTGATGAAAGGAAAGTACTTAACGGCTACTTTGTTCAATAACTATAATATATACGCAATATAATGTATAATGTTTATTCGAATTTCGAAGGACGACTGGAACGTTTGTAATGATTGTTTTAAGCTATGTAAAATGTACAACGGGTAAGAGTCGCCGACTATCGAAATAATACATAGAGACTTTTGATAAAATTAGTCTCTTTTTTTGTCATAGTTACAAATTATCTAAATAAAGTAAAAGCATTAAAAATATATCTAAAAATAAATATCTTACTACAAAACCATTAAGTATTTTTCCGTTATACGTACTTCATGGCACATTTTAATCTTTAACGCAAAAGGAAAAATATGCGATTATTTTTCATTTTTCTTATTCTTGCAGTAGTTACATAGAAACTGCATACTAAGAGATAATGCATATTACTTTGCTTTATCAAAGGGCTTTAAACAAAATAAGCCTTAAAGCAAAAATAACATTTTCATTAAAAAATGATCCACTAAATAATTGAGCTAAGCCATTATGAAGTAAAATAATCACCCCCCAAAATGTTAAATACATCGATGTAAATAACATGAAAAATACTACTATCAAATAATCTTTAAATGCTCAATTAATACGTAAAATAATGAAATAGATGTGCCTATCGAGTCATATAGAAAAACACTAAAAGTTTTTTAAGATTTCACAATGAAAGTTCTATGACATTGTGAAACTAAAAATAGGGGAGAAAACATGACGACAGTGTCAAGAACATTTTTTGATTTTTTCCAAGTTAAAAAGCAAACAAGTCGCCAGAAACTTCAAAAAGAGGTTGCAAAAACGAAAAAAAAAAACCTATGTATTAAAATTACTTTTTTAAATATAAAGTAAAAAGAAATGAAAATCAAATATGTACTGAAAAGAACTAAAAACAAGAGCAAGCCATTATTTTTCATTGACATATAGCCAAAAGTAGACAGAGAGAAATATAACTAAATACATATTACAGTTAATTAGCACTAGTACCTCAACACTGGTGAGAATATTTTAGCATTTTAACAATTTTTAATAGGCAGGATTGTCTGCATAGTACTTATTTGTGCAACAAATACAGCATAACTTAAGACTTCAGCAATAATTAAATGTGTACTGTTTTCGAAAATTCAGAATCATTGCAAACTGCATATTAGTTGATAAAAGTTTCATAATGAGGTGCCCGAATGAATTGCACTCCTTATTTATTCAAACTATTCCTTCATACTAATTCAAACCAAACATATTTAAGCATTTAAAATAAACCGCACTTTTCAAGATGATTTGAAAACGTTCTTTAAACCACTAAACTCGAATTCTTCGAAAGCATTAACGCTATGGATTCATATTGTGCAAATACGTAATTAATTCAGTATATTAAACGCGTATTTGTTTAAGGCACGTTCATTAAAATTCTTTAGCTATCTTATGAAGAATCTTCGAAAATGGAGTACTTAAACTATTAATTCATTTCATCGATTTTGTGAATATGTTCAATAAAAATGAAATAATTTTCAATATGTGAAGTATTGGAAAGTAATACCCGATGAAGTTAGGAACCCTAGCCTGGTACTTAAATAAATTTATTTCATGCAGTAGAATTAATTAATTACGAAAGCATTTTTACATTTGTTTTCTTAAAGTAGTTTTAAGTTTGTGATTTATGTGGAAAATGAGTTCTAAATTGATTCTGTTAGGTTTAATCCCTTCGCTAAACAATGGCGATGAAATTTGCTCAGGGCGCGCAGCTATTACACCTTCTGATCAGATAACGTTCCTAGTGTTTTGAAAATAATTTTGAAGCATCTTATTTTAATCTCATCGGTGCATATATTAGAATAAATGCTCTGTAGAATGTCGTTGAATGGCGTACATAATGCGATGGATTTGAAACAAACTTTGTTTCGAAGTAAAAATATTGTTCTAAGGCGTTGAACTAAGCTCTTGCAAGTTGAAGTTAAAGTAGTTGTAAATGCAATGAGAAAGCCGTATTTGGGCTCAATAATTAGTAACTACTAAAATAAATGGAGGGAATTGCGAAAAGCATTCTTTTATACTCAAAGACTTACGAATTTCTTGTGCTTCAGATGGAGACTAACTTCAGTCCATTTTCGTTATTTTTCAGGAGAGCGCAAAAACGCATAAAGAACATAACTCGCACTATTTCAACACTGTTAAATTATTGTGAAAGAAATTTCCTCTTACAGAATTGTGAAGTAAATACAGAATTGTGAAATTTCCTCTTACACATTACCATTGGTTGATGTAGAATTATATTCTACATACAATGTAGTAATAAAGTGAAAATCGCTATTTTTTCGGACTTACGTTTGTCTGGTTCTAATGTACAGATTTATTACTTGAAGTATTTTACAGGCAATTCTCTGTAAACTGGTAATTGGCTGTCCAGACTAAGTATTTTAAATATAATAAAGTGTAATGAAGTAATTATCGCTCTTAATACAAGTAAAGCATTAATACTTTGTGGCCCAATTGTATTTGGAGTGATAACAATTTCATTTTTTTTCTGGAAATTATCTAAGCGCCAGAAACACAGTACCCTAGCTGTCCCAATCCCATAGTCTAACTGTTAAAGATAGTATTTCAAAGAAACCTATTAACACTACATAAATTTGGCAATTAATATCTAAAAATAGAATAATGAAGCTATATTTTTCTTATGAAATAAGGTATAATTACGTATTTCTAAAACTTAAAATTGTCATGTAAATTCTGTCCGGAGTTTTTTCAAACAGTCCCCTGCAACAAATTCAAAGCTGTAATACGAAAAATCTATAACTTTTGCAAATTCTTTTTAGCATGAAGTTTAAAGTAATCAGTGTGAATTTGCCGAAATTGCCGAGAACGGTGTTGAAACGCTACTTAGTTTAGTTTGAAAGCCACATTTGTAATGAAAGTATGCATCAGGGTCGTTGCGAAAACAGTCCTCTGGGAAGTGATTTTATTAATGTCAATTAATTTAATTATAAAACATATTAGTTATTATGTCCTCGGTTTGTGCCTAAATTTATAGGTAGTCTCGTAACTAATTATGTTCCAATAGTTTTGCAGATATTACGCAACAAAGAGCAAAAACACAGTCACCTGGCACAGTCCCCTGCCTAGTTATACTAGGCGGGAGACTTATCCCCTATCATGATTTATCAGAAAAACACAAACTTCAATTGGCCCTCTTTCAAACCAAAGTAATAGATTCATTTTCTGAGCAATAGTATTATAATTATACGAACATTTCAAAAAACCGTGCCCGGACAGATTCGTGTGAAAAATGACGAGTTTACAGAGAATCACCCTTAAAATGAGTGTAGTGCAGCATTTGCAGCTACATCATATGACTAAAAGTATCGAGACACTTTCTAGACGAGTAATTGGTGAGCTTTCACAAGCAAGTAATTAAAATTTATAACTTTTAATTTGTCGTGACCACTAAATACACTATACATTTGCAAAGTTTTTATTTGGTAATTTACTTTGCTTAGTGGAACAAGGAACAAGGTTGAACCACCTACTATTTCTATAATTCTCCATTTCTATCTCAAATATAAGATGTTTAAAAATGTAAAAAATACCACATGTGAACAAAAACATAAAAAGTAAGTCATTTCGCCATTCACTCCTACTATCAAATTATAGGCCTTTTTATGTATGTTCGCATATGTCTTCTCTACCTTTATCTATAGCCTTTGTCGACATTTTCTAGTAGATTCAAAATGGCCTTTTGTAAATTGAATCAACATCATTCTTAGTTTCACTAATTAGGGAGTTCGAATTCAATTAACTTTGTCCTGTGAAGCAGTTAATTCGCTGCTTGTTTTTAATTCCCTTAGCACACGAAAGCCGTTCCTTTGAGTGCAATAATTTACCGAGAAGTTGGTGTTCTGTGCACGTAGTAACTTGAACCTAATGAAATTATTTATTATTCTGAGCGAGAGTTAAATCGTAGGATTCATATTAAAATAATTGTTTCACATTCAAGATTTCGAAGTGTGGCGATTAATGCTAATTTGACAGCTGTTTAGCCGAATCGCACAAGTGCAGAGCTTCGTTCGCGATTTGTTAAATGTTTAACAAAGTTTGTTAAATGAAGAGTAAGTGAGTTCAAAGTATGTTGTCAGCATAGATGTGACAAAGTTATGGGGGAAGTGAGTTATACTGTCGTGCTAAGCGCAAAAGTGGCATCTGCAGACGATGTGAAACTGAGATATTGCTGTTTAAAGTTGTGCGCCTTCATGTATTTAATCCAGTAGATACTTTTTAACCCTTTGAAACAAAAATGGGACACCGGTGTCCCACTGAACGAAACACCGATTTCCCATAAATATTTTACCCTTTACACAGAAAGGGACACTACTGTTCTGTGCTGTGTTATATAGAAAATTATTAAAATGCTAAATATAATATTTTCCCCTTATTTTGCCGTAAATTAATACAGAGTAATGAACAAAGTATGAAAAATACGTTGATAAAGATTCTGCGTCAAAGGGTTAAGAAATTAAAAAAAAAAAAAAAAAAAACCACACAACTGTTCTCAAAGTAAAATTAAATAAAAACTGAATAAAAATAAAGAAATAAACACAATTTTATAGTCATCTATGAATTTTATTTGAATCGGAAAGTCGTTAACTGGAAAAGTAACCTATAAAACCGCAAACAATAATTACATGCAGCAGCATGGTTTTACAAGTTTGTAATTCTGCTCTTTAGACTCACGCAAAATGTTTCTACTGAAAGTGACACAGACTACCAGAAAATTTTGAGTAGCCTAACAGAATTAAGCAGGTATGATAATACTATTATTATGCTTTTATTGTACAGGTAGAAAATCAGGAATCCGAACTAATTAGAGCTGAAATCCTATTCGGATTCTGGAAAGTTTGAATTTACAAGGCGGCCTTTTTAAACTCCTTATATTAGCTCGATAATGATCTCAGGTCTTTGCCTTGAGTTGACGATGAAGCAGTTTTACCACCGATAAAACATGAGTTCGTCATTTACTTTATAGTAGTTGTTTTATCTACATTTATTGGAACCTAAGTGCAACTACAGTTGGTATAACGTTCATGTGTAGCGGTGCAAAATCGTGTCATCAAGTAAATTCAGTTCATTATGTCATGAAATATTACCAAATTCAGTTCTATATAATAAGGTATACTGCTGTATAGTTCACTGTGCTCAGACGTTTGCCAAAAGTAGCTGCCATTCGTAATTATTGATTTTTCCTTTTTTAAATTTTAATTCTGCTATTTTACTTCACAAGCTCATCGGATAGTTCAAATTCTGGATTTCCAGGGTTCGAATTTCTAAGGTTCTACTGTACTTGCAATAATATTATATTGCACTATTTATATCCCATTTTCTCGGTTTATTTATTTGTTTTTCCTTTTTATTTGCATTATTCATGGGAATAGCTACAATGACAATGCAAACATGCTGAAGGCCGAAATATCAAGAAGAAAATGTTTTAAACAGCTTTGCTGTAAAAAAATGTTAATATAAATAATTCTACGGAAAATAATATTGTACACTTCACTGACTTAAATGCAGAAAATAATGCAATTACTTCTCGAAGATAAATAAATCAATTATTTGTTTTCCAAACACTCGAAAACTTCCGAGAAAGAAAATTACTTAGACCGATAAGTAGCTTAATTCGCTTGACATAAATTCTCAATTATATATATTGAATTCAATATAATTGAGAATTAAATTCTTACCATTAAGAACACTTAAGCGTATGTATGCTGAAACGTCATACTGTGAAAGTTATCCGCTTGGCTTACATTCACGTTAAGATTTCGGATTGCAACAAAATCTTATTATTGTCAACGAAATTGGCTCAAATTGATTTTGACATTTATTTTCAGATGCATTAACTGAGAGTGTTTTGTGTTGTGGCAGTGTTATTGATCGGAAGCTAACGCGCTTAGAAATAAGTTAATTATTAATTTAGAACTGCTTAGGCTTTACACTGATAAACAATTACTTACATGCATTAACTAAAGTTTTCGAAATTTAAGGGAAACTAATCGGATATCCCGTGATTATTGTATGGATTGGTATGAGTACGAGCATTATGAAATAAGTTTAGACATCAGTATATAAGAAATTGTGTCACTTGATTTGTTTTCATATTTTTCTGCTAATTCTCTTAAGTGGATGAATGTTTTACAGTTAGTTTTTTTCTATTTCTATCCACTTATAAGTTTTGACAATGTACCTTCAAAAAATGGCAGATTCATTTCGCTTTGCTATGAATCTCATTTTTTTTCCTCTGTTAAATAGGTTAGCTAGATTATTTTCAAAGACGCACTTTTTGGATATTCAATGTACTCAATGCAATTTTATTTTTAGTTTTAATTACGTTGTGATGTACCGTATTTATGCGACTCGAATGCGCCAACGAATCTAACACGCATCTCAATTTTAAAACTTTAAATAGTAAAAAAAATTATTTGCTGGCGAATGTAATGCGCATCAATGGTATGCGAAATTTATTGAATCTTATTTTATACAACAATGGATTTGTATATAAGCTATCAATCAGTGCTATGATTTTATTTAAATTCAGATACCATATTTTAACAACAGTGGATTTATACATAAAGTAGCAGAACATGGAATTAACCTATTAGTGGCCTATTGTTATGTGAAACAATTATTGTCAATTACCACTACCGTATATACTACCTAATCGTAAAATATGAACATGAAATAAAACGTAATATTTCTATCTAGTTAGCAGTTTCTGCAATCAGTGATTTTTAGTAAACGTCTTTATTTACTAATGTTTTCATGCTGACCAGTTTTGCACTCGAATCTTATGCGCCTTTGAATATAATGCGCACCCCAATATTGAATACTATATTTGGCCATAAACAATGCACATTGGCTTTGCGTAAATACGGTACTTTTCATTGGTGGATTGGTTTAATCAAAACATCTGTCCTGAAAACATGCTTTCCTAATTTATGAGAGAGGACTTTTTTTACTCTTGAAGGCTCCTACATATCCACACTGTTGTCCGAAATTGAAATTGATGTCTTAGAAAGACTTATTAAGCTTACTACAGTCGAACTTCATAATTGGCTCACGCTGCAAACGGTGTACGTGCTACCCGAAATTGGCCTCATCTGGTTTGCCCGTACGGCGTACGGGCATCGATATTTTCAGATTTCCTTTTCTGGTTTTCCCGAACTGTTCGGAAAATTGTAAACCTCAAAATTCACAGTAAGTGTGAGAGAAATTTTTGCATAATTTGTAAACCATTCATTACTGCATGCAGAATGTACTTGAAAAAAGCAAATATTTCGGGATTTTGTGATCAAAATTGTAAAATAAAAAATATTGTAAAAGCATTGAAAAAAAAAAATAATAAATAAATAAAAATTCTTTATATTCTTATTCTGTTAAGTATGGTACTTAACTATATGCAATAAAAAAATATGCCTTTTTTGGAAGCATTTCTGGTAAAATAATTGACCGCTTAAAGGGTTAAGCTTACTACAGTCGAACTTCATAATTGGATCACGCTTCAAACGAATTACTGATAAGAAAAATTCTATTTCCGAGCCTCGTTCTATTGGTTGCTTATTGTTGTTCGAGCCGGCCACCTTGTCTAGTGGTCAGAGCAGTCTGCCACAGATAGTGTGGTCCCGGGTTCGAGTCCCGGCTTGGGCATGGATGTGCTTTCTCTCTCTGTAATTGCCCTTTCTTTGTGTGAATGTGTTATTGTGAAAGGTTGCCTACCCTATAAACGGGTACCTATGGCATGCGTGTACTGTGGAAGTCGGACTTTACACCAAATTACGGTACAGTTCGAAAAGTAAAGCAGCGCACACCAAATTGCCAGCCTGGCTGGCACACGACAAAAAAAAAAAAAAAAAAATTGTTGTTCGAATAAGGCGTACTACGGCTAAGGCGAATTGATTTCAAACTCCCCATTCAAGTTCCACTGTGTTGTGAAATAAACCAAAATGCAATGTATTGTGCTTGAAAATCCATGTTCAACCGATACTGCGCATTTTTGAGGATATCAACCAACATTTTTGTCCAACTGATACTGATTTGCGTTTTTATAAAGCTTGTACAGAGGCTTACTTTTCGCATGAAAGTTTCGGACCAAAAGTTGCTTAAAATTTTTAGTGCTTACAATAATGTTTACATCATCTAGAAGTTTATATTTATACATCTGTGCTTTTCATGGATTTTCATACAATGTTTGTGGTCCGAAAAAGCAGCAGCATTGAATAATGGTATACAAAACTTTTTTAATTGGCTTATTCCAGTGACAGGGTTACTAAACTGGGTGCCGAGGCAATTAGAGGTGCAGTCGGGAGAGGTGAGGGGTGCCGCGAAATGCATAGGTATATAATAAAGACATACAAGGGTGAGAACATTTAAAGTCTTCAAAGCGTGCTGCGAATTGAACAGTTTGGGAACCTTTGATATATGGTATGAAATTTTCGCTAATCAAAGTTAGCAGCGTTGTTTGAAAATGGAAACGCTTGATCTTTGGTTGTAGCACTTAATTCCCTCACGTAAAAGAAGTAATACTTCTTGTTTTGATATATATATATATATGTTAATAAATGATTTGTCCAAGTCCGTCATTTCAAGTTTTTCCAGTGAAAGGGGGGGGGGGGGTTCAAAGGGTGCAAACACAATGCAATTTTATCGGAGAACAGTAAAAACCATGCCCCAAGTGTAAACACAGTGATTTCTCAAAAGCAGCCCCCTGACCCCAATAAATGACTGACCTGGATTTATCTCTAGTTTTAAATAATTATTCATAGGCTGCATATGATATATTTGAATCTTAGTTGCTTTTTTGTTTATTTTTATTTCATCACAAATTAAAAATCATTATCACATGCGGACTAAACTTTTAAACTCTTCAACGATTAAAGTTTTAAAAAAAAAAATGTTTTTAGCAGTAAAAACGGAAATAATGGAAAAATTGCTCTTACAGTACTGGATTTGCAGACATTCTACTGTTAAGCTCACAATGAAAAACAAACTTCCATGAATATCAAGACACACGGCAGTGTGTCAGCCAAGTTCGCGCTGCACATCTGCTAGTGTATCTTTACACGAACCATTTCGGGCTACTTTCGACCCCTCCGTTTCTCAAGAACTACTTCATCTACATGCTCTAAATTTTGTAAGTCTATTAGAGTGACATAGAACACCCATAATCCTAAATTTTATGAATATATCTCTTTTAGTTTTAAAGTTATTAATATTTGAAAAGTGAAAATATGGCGATTTTCTTATTTAGATTATACACTCACTCATCAAAATGTTTACCTACTTCGAAGTGTCTCAGAATCTTAAAATTTGGCATCAAGGTATATTTCCATACACTAACTATGGGAAAAATCTAAAAAGTCCAAAAACTACAGTAAAAAAGCAAGAAAAAAAGCATTTTTTAATGAGTATCTTGGCGCGATTTATAAATGGTTCGTCAAACAAAAGCGCCAAAATGCTTGTAAAACGTTGCCAAAAATAAAATACTTAAGTTTAAAATCAAATGTTTTATTGTAAGCTGTTTCAAGGCTTAGTTTGCTTTGACGGAAGATTAAAAGGTTTATCAAGATGAAATAAATAATTCGAAAACTTAAATACATGTGGCGGCGTACGCTTAGAGAGCATATAACCCAACTTTGCCCGCCGGGTTATGAGGCCTTTTAGTCCAGCGGCCAAAGCACTGGGTTTCTACCACGGACGTACCCGGTTCTATTCCCGGCGGGGGACACGCCGTCCATCTCGTACGCCGCAGTTGGTGACCCAGACAACAGATGGCGCCATGAACATACGCAACACTGGATCCGCTTCTCCTGCATCGCGCACTCACTTTGCCTGCATCGCTCCAAGTCCGCCCAACCGCTGGCGCAGACTCACATGCGCCCGACCGCGGACACGCTCCTTGCTCTGCAGCAACTCTCCCAGCTGCAGCAACAGGCACAACTTCAGCCAGAACGCCTGGCTCCTTGGCGTTCCATCTAATGCAAACGAATCGCTCTCTCGCGCTCCCCGCTCCATCACTTGGAGGGGAGTATTGTGGCGGCGTACGCTTAGAGAGCATATAACTCAACTTTGCCCGCCGGGTTAAGAGGCCTTTTAGTCCAGCGGCCAAAGCACTGGGTTTCTACCACAGACGTCCCCGGTTCTATCCCCGCCGGGGACATGCCTAACATCACGTACGCCGCAGTTGGTGACCCGGACAACAGATGGCGCCATGAACATACGCAACACAGGATCTGCTTCTCCTCCATCGCTCACTCACTTTGCCTGCATCGCTCCACGTCCGCCCAACCGCTGGCGCAGACTCCCATGCGCCCGACCGCGGACACGCTCCTTGCTCTGCAGCAACTCTCCCAGCTGCAGCAACAGGCATAACTTCAGCCAGAACGCCTGGCTCCTTGGCGCTCCATCTAGTTCAAACGAATCGCTCTCTCGCGCTCCCCGCTCCATCACTTGGAGGGGAGTATTGTGGCGGCGTACGCTTAGAGAGCATACGACCCAACTTTGCCCGCCGGGTTATGAGGCCTTTTAGTCCAGCGGCCAAAGCACTGGGTTTCTACCACAGAGGTTCCCGGTTCTATCCCCGCCGGGGACACGCCGTCCACCTCGTACGCCGCATACATATAGTTATGAACTTAACTGTGATCTTTGTTACTATAAGTTTGAATATTAATAAAATTGTTCAGTTTTTAAAAAGAGCTCATTCTACTGATGTAATTTTCTTTACAAATCTCATCTTTATGTTCGTTAAAGTGTGTTTCTGCCGTTCTGCCTCTTACAATAGACCCAATTTTATCTCGCATTCTTCAAATATGAGTCGTACAGTACATTTATTAATAGGCGATTCCAATATTTTTAACCGACTTCAACAAAGGAGGAGGTTATACAATTCGTCGGAGAATTTTTTTTTTTTTGTATGTTATAAAGATTACTCGAAGATGCCTGGACCGATTTCAAAAATTCTTTTTTTGTTAGAAAGGTCTTTCTTTCCGATTGGTCCCATCCTCTCGTGGTCCGGGTTCGATAACGGGAACCTGCAGAAATCTTTCGAAAAAGAAATTGGGATCACAGTAATCGTAATAATGACCATTTTGAACGCTAGGCTTTTCTGGATTGCATAATGAAATTCATTTCTATGGTCTTTTTGAAAATTTTAAACCGAGTATCTTTCTATGTCCTGCTTTTTTCTCCTGAACTCCAACGAACTGAAATTAGTACCAAGTACTAATTCATTCGTAATATTTCAGGTTTTATTAGTCTTAATTTACAAAAGGTTTGATACAGGAATTCTGAAGAAAGTGAGGAAAATCTCCAAATTTTTGCTCAAATTTAAAGCGATTTGTCCTAAATGATTAAATATGAAATACATTGTTACAAAACGTGATTAATATGAAACAGTTATTATAATGATAATGAAAATTTTGAATGAAGGCTTAACTGAAGCAAACATGAAACTCATTAGCGGCCCACGTACGTAATACGTCGTAAAATTTTATGAACCGCGAGAATCTAGTGTTGTTTTGAAATATAAATTAGTTGAAAAGCTGTTAATATTTAGCCTTTGATTAAACTAGTTTAACACCAGATATCTGGTACAGTATATCTGGTGAATACCAGTATATACCAGAGTGTATTGTGGTATTATACCAGAGTATAACAAGGGATATACCAGATAATAATAACCAGAGAATAACAAGGATTATTTTTTAGTGTCAATCGTTTAAAATTTTAGACGCGTTGATACTTTCCTTTTTTTTTCCTTACATAGTTTATTTTTTGAAGCATTTATTGAAGCAAATTAGGTGAAGTTTTGTAATGGAAACATTACCTTATTTCATATGTACATTTACACTAAAAAGAATAAAATAAAAATATTTTTGAAAAAAAAAATTGAACCGACTTCGGAACTTCACTGGGCAAGTGCTCTAAAAAGTAAAAAATAATTTTATTCTTTGAACACCATCGACACTAAATTTAAACATAAGTTTTGAAGTCGGTGCAAAAACTATAGGTGAAATGATGTTTAACTACATTTTGCCAACATTTTTCAGAGAAACCACTGAAATTTAAGAGCTGACTATTTGTACCATTACATAAATATATGGTTGTCGATGTAGTGTATGCAAATGCAATTAAAGAACCTGGATTCATTGCAATTTATATATATAGTTAAATTATAGTTTCGTATGATTCTATGTTGTGTTTTTGCACCGACTTCAAAACTTATGTTTAAATTTAGTGTCGATGGTGTTCAAAGAATAAAATTATTTTTTACTTTTTAGAGCACTTGCCCAGTGAAGTTCCGAAGTCGGTTCAATTTTTTTTTTCAAAAATATTTTTATACACAAAATAATTCCGATGCCACCTGACGGAAGCTGCTTATTCCATTCAATTGCATATACGTTGCATAATCAATATTGCTACATTCGAACGTTGCTGAAAAAAATCTTTATCAGTAAGTATACCCCTCTTCAGTTTTTTAACTCAAATAAAAAACAAATGAAGGACAGTATTTATTCAGTAGTATATTAATTTGTGTCTAAATGAAAGCATAACCGTTACTTCGGCTTTTCAAAAATGCATGATATCCCAACAAAAACATAAATGTGAAAAAGGAGCCAAGTTCGGTTGAAACAACGTTTGGGCAGTTTGAAGCAGCGGTGCCACCGACAAAAGAGTTGAAATCTAACAGGCTCCAAGTTCTATAGCTGTTCTGTTAACTACAGTCGTGAGAGTTATTGAAATGTTCATTAATTTATTTTAATAACATTTCGTTAGTTCCTTTCATATCGGCTTCGGAACTGGGCAAGTTTTAATCGTCACGAAGTTACGTTCAAAAAAGTCCGACTTCCGTCAGTTAGAAATGAACTTGCCAAGTTCCGAAGCCGATATGAAAGGAACTAACGAAATGTTATTAAAATAAATTAATGAACATTTCAATAACTCTCACGACTGTAGTTAACAGAACAGCTATAGAACTTGGAGCCTGTTAGATTTCAACTCTTTTGTCGGTGGCACCGCTGCTTCAAACTGCCCAAACGTTGTTTCAACCGAACTTGGCTCCTTTTTCACATTTATGTTTTTGTTGGGATTAATTTCTAATGAGACAAAATACTTCTTACTTTTTCATAAAATTTCTCCAGAGTAACGATTTTAATGGTGTTCCAAAAGGAAGCAAGAGTTAAAATTGTTTAAAATTAGCAATTTCAGCAAGATAGAAAGAAAATTCATTAAAAGTTAACACTTTTTTGAGTTTTTTCTAAAAGTTTTAGCTAACAACCAGGCAAATGAATTAAAAGTTTTTCTTGTTTTTTTCTTCACGACTGAATTCTAAGTAAATGGATCTCAAAGATTAGAAAGTGAAACTGACTTTTTTCGTGTATGTGGCCTTGGACATTTCTTTAGAGAAAAAGAAACGCTTGATTAAATTACTGCAAGTATCCTAATTAGGGGACGTGTCTGTTAAGTTTGACAAAAGTGCATTATAAATCAAAAAAAAAAAATGAGTTTAATTGACAAAGAAATCAAGTCAACTGCATTATTAAATACTTGTTTCTGTTTTTTCTCTTGATGTTTGTAACTAGGGGATTTCTTTTTTAAGCTCTTAATCTTGCATAATTGATGCTTAAAATAGCAACAAACATGCAATTCAAGTACGTCATTGGTTTCCTTTTCTCCTCAGTTTCAGTACTTCTAAGAAGTTAAGAAATACATTCCTAACTATGGTAACACTGTCCAATTTGCCATTTGTTGTGCAGCTGTAAAAAAAACTTTGTGCATGGGGAGGGGGCGGGAACTAAGACGGAAAACATTAAAAAGGTTCAACCTATTTGAAGTAAAATAGTGGTAGTAATGATTAATACTGTTAAATGGATTTTTAAAAACTTTTATAGTTCACATACAGTTTTTGCAAAGTTCAAGTTTCTTGCATGGAAAAATACTTCCGTAGAACAGTTAAGACCCATTTCGGTGAATGCATTTTTTGTTGCAAATTTGTGCTTCATTTACGGTTGTCTTCATTCAATTTTCTGTTTGTATGGAGCTAAAAAGTCATTTAATCTAGGTCTATGAATTGCACTGATTGAAATTTTCTTCTTGTAGTTCAAATAAGTGTCATTTTTCTTTTTTTAACAATAAATTACTTTTAATACTCTTAACCTTAGAGGTCAAAGGACTTTTATCAAAATGTTTCATTTCGTGGAAATATAATACGCTTAACTTAATACTCAACAATTGATACCTTAGTCATTGCCACACACAAAACTTTTCCATTTATCGTTAAAAGCGTCAGCTATGTCGAAAGATATTAATGTCTAATAGTAGCTGTTTAAATCTCTCTTTCTTAGAAGTTTGTTTTTCCTTTCGCACGCATGAATATCTTAAAACATTTATATATTTTCATACTTTTAATGGGCCCTTCAACTTTTCAAATGCTATTTCAAGCAAATCATAGCTTGTATAGAAATTTAGTTACAAACTTTTATATTATGGATAATTTTTTCGCGTTAAAGAATCCCTAGACCCCTTAAGTGTTGAGTGAATTTTTGATACTTTTATGACGTGTGGTGCCTGTAACTGTAACATTATATTTAATATGTACTCTACAGAATTAAGTAAATTAAAGTACAAAAACTTTCAATAATTTTTATTTTCCGTATTTATATAAATACAAGTGGAAACATTACCGTAAGTGACATACAATATATGTACCTACTTAAACATTGGAAAACGTTTGAATGCAAAAGTATAATTCACTTCTCTAGATGAGGCAAAAGAAGTTTTGTGATTTTAATCCGAGAAAGATCACGTGGGGTACACAGTCTCCCCATTCTTAATCAAACACTTGTTGTTGGGTAAATATTTATTTGTAATCAGGCACAGTTCCAGTATTCTCCGATATAGTATTTTTTTAAGGAATTAATGCACCTATTATTTATAATCTAAATGTTTTTTTCTTTTAATTCGTTGAAAATTTTAGATAAAACTGCGCGATCTCTTTCGTAACTGTTAAGTGCGCCGCTTCTGGCGGGCTAAGAGCTTCCCAAAGGCTCCATAAAATGTAAGTTCGGAAAAAATTTTCCCAAACAAGAAATTGAATGAATTAAAAAAATATATAGTACCTGTTTTCACTGCTGTAGTACTTTTGGAAGAAAACTAACACTTCTCGATTTCACTTAAACATGCATCTTACGCTAGTTTTGAACTCCTTTTTCCAACTCAGCATTTAATGCATTTTATTCCTTCATTTTACATTTACTTCATATTACGCTGTACAATTTTTTAACAAACCTTCCTTCGTTCTTTGGATTCGATAATACAATTTCCAGCAAAATCTTGAGACCTAAACAATTAACGTGAATCCGTGCTCTTTAGGAGAGGGCTTCGTGAGCAAATGAAATTCCACGCTTGCTTTCCCATGCGGCCGTTAATTGGAACGTTCTTCTAGACTAATCAAAATGGCATCCAATCAGCGCTGTTGAATGTAACACGTTATTTGCCGCTCAAGAAACGTGATTTCCTTATCCTTACTTTGATGATGAATGAGATGTTGCCATCAAAGAATAAGGAATAAAATTTCGAATCTCTATTTGATGGAAGACTTGCTGTTCTTTGTGACCTTAGGGTTGAAGGTCCAAATTCTGGCTTTGGATAAAACCCAGTATAAGACTATGATTATATTATATTTTTCTTAGACTCAAAAACTGCCTGTCAGATTCCCTAAAAATTTCAGTTTATGTCCTCATTAGGCACATCAAGAGGCCAACTAGAAAAACATCTCACTGGTAGTTCTTTTTTTATTCCAATTTTAGTTGAAACTTTCACAAAATCTATAGTTTTTTAAAAGATTTCCACCGTTCAAATCAATTTTTATTGTTTCATCTCAACTTCCCCATGATGGCTAATTTTACGTTTGGTATTGTCTTTGCTTCGCATGGTTTTTTGAAACTTCTATCAATTCAAATAGTTATGGGAAATGTTTCTTTCTTGAGTATTCACCTTTGAACATATCGTCGCCACCATGCCAAGCTAACGGATGTGAAAATTGGCACTTTTCAGGAGAGCTAAAACACTGCATATAACTTACTCCTACCTGACGTGTTTGGTTATTTTCAATTTTAAACTTTTATAGATACCTTTAAGTGTAAAACTAACATTCGAAAGTATCGTTTTAATTATAATTATTTGTAAAATTTAAACTTGAAAAACGAACTTAAAAAACGCGATTTTTCACATTCGTTAATTTAGCATGGTGCCGGCGATGTAATATGACTCTTTTTATTTTTTTTAAAGTATAAACGCAATTTTTTATAAAAACATCATAGATAAATAATACATTTCATGCTGATTTTACGTTGTTCTTCACGCCGATTTAACTGACCACGTTCTCACAAAAAAATACTTTCTTGGACTTCACATGTTACATTTTAACCCGCGCGACGCCGGGCATATCCACTATTATATATTGAAAATGAATGTGCCCAAAAAATTAAATTTCTGTGAAACGCAAAAATGATTACATTTAAAATTGCCTGGTTTATCTCAGCACTAATTCGAAATAAAGATTTAAGAAGTCCTTACTGTTTTACTTAGCAAGACTTAAAATGTAGTTCTCTTCACGGCCAAATTCTGGAAAAAATGAATCCTTCGGTTAGTTAATCAGTAGGATATTTGTGTTCAGGCCTATGGTGAATACTTTTAATAAAGTCTTTATGTAGATCTACTGTTTCGTTTGGTACCTTTTCATTTTAACAACCCCAATACCATTCGCACAATTATAAATTACACTCAATTGCATAAAAAAGTATGATTTCCTGTAGAATATCAACATTAATGCAACACACCGCCAACTCGGTTATTCCACTTATGGATTGCAGTTTCGTGCTTATTATGCACTCATCAGCATGGAATAGAAAAGTAACCGAGTTGGAGGAAGAAATCCTCTTAGAGAAGCAACGAGAGCCAAAAAAAAAAAAAAAAAATGGTAGCTAACGCGAAGTTAGAATACCAGCGAGAGACCGCACGGAACAAC